>VXAB01006138.1:111677-121999 GCA_013399175.1 Odontophorus gujanensis | reverse complement strand
CCCGGCCCGCAGCCACCGCCTCCCCCCGGCGCCCGCCCGGCGCCGCCCGCCTCCCGTCCGCCTCCGCCTTCCCTGCCGGCCTCCTCCGCCCGCCGCTGCCGGCCCCGGCGAGCGCGATACCAGCGGTGCGCCGGGAGGATGTGCGGCACCTGCCCCAGGCCAGGGTCGCCTTTTCCCAGCTCTCTCGGGTCTCGAAGACCATGATCATTGGCCCCTACCGCTGTGGTTCGGGACGGAACACCGCGACCTGAGCAGGGAGAGATGCAGGAACGCATCCCTCGCACGCCAACCCGGAGCAGGTGCTGCCTTGCTGTGCCTACGTACAGACAGTGGTCTCCGGTAGTGGAAGGAGCCACGTTGCCTCTTTGCACTGCAGCATCAGGCAACAGTATCACTTGGTAGGATGAGTTGCTGCCCACAGCATTGCATCCACAGCTGCACAGCTCGTGTGGCAACTGGGAACCTGCGTCTGTTAACTGCCAAATACCCCTTTACTTTTCATCACTTCTGCCCAACCGCCCCTTCCCAGTAGAGAGAGGGCTCAGGAAGAGGCAGCCCAGGGAATGCTGCATGGAATGCAGATGTGGACACCACTCCATGGACCCCTTGCACCTACCAGATGCTAACAGTGTTGTGCAGGACATTTCCCCACTGGAGCAGTAGGACAACACAGCCAGATGAGGGGCTAATTCTGCAAAGAACAAGGCAAGAATATCAGAATGTTCCTGGTGTCCCAGCAAATACTCAGCTTGAAGTTACAGATAATTTCTGAGTTCGTTGTCACTCATCAATGTGAAGGACTGAATGGGAATTAATTATTGAAATTAATTAATTAATTATTGAAAAGCTCTTACTACAGAATCGTGCCTAAATGTAAAATCAAATTGTAAAATGTTACAGAATTTGTCATGAGTAGGAATGATGGAGAACTTGTATTTGCTTACATTAAGACACAGCCTTGATTTATACTACTCCTAGCACTATTTAGAAATGAAATTTAAACATGAAAATTCACAAACATAGTTTTGCATACCTTCATGTCTTGAATAATGTGGATATAATTTGCCTCTCCCTAGTTCACCAGTGAGGCAATACAGGCCAGTTAAGTCCATTCATTCAAACGTTACCTGAAGACACATACAAAAGGAGTTAAAAGTTCTGTGCAGTGACCTTCCTCATCCTGTCAGATGCTGGCATCTTATTGTACAAGAAAAATGACCACTTTTTTCTGATTGAGACCTATAGTTTCCCAGGAACTGTTTTTCTTTTTTTTGTTTGTTTGTTTGTTTATTTTTAAGATCACAATAAAATATAAAAGCATCTCAAAATGTATTATTGTCATTAAAGTTCAGAGAAAAGGGATTTATTTCATGTTTCTCCCACCAGAAATAAAAGGAGACAGGTTTTAACTACAAGCAGCTTGCACTATGGCTTTCCTTTCTGGCTGGATTTCTTCACCCATTTCCCTCTTGAAATGAGGGGCAGTTCTGCTGGAAAGAAAGCAATGAATTCGGGGCCCTGATCCTGGCAGACAGGTGTTATTGGGCAGAGAAATGTCAGGAGAGCTGTCTCAGCATGCAGGTTAGAGTAGGGAAGAAAAACGCAGGCTTGGTGAGTGTATTCTAAAGAAAGCATCGGTCTGCAAAAGGGAGGCAGCATGAAATTTCAGCATGAAATGGTGGAGGATAAGAATTAGTGTTGGGAAAATAAGTACATAAACTACCAAATCTTTTTTTCAGTCAGCAGGCATAGCATAGAAGATTGCCCCTGCTTTTGTGCAGCACGAGGAGCAGAAGCTGCCATAGCACAGATTTAAGCATTTCAACTTTCTTCATTCCCTATTACTAATCAAACAGAAGCAGTGACTAAAACTGCTGCATCCCAATCCCTACCATAGGTACGGGGGAAGCCCCTGCCTCCCTGGGGAGCAGTCCCTGTACAGGTTGTGTTACCAACCCATGCAGTGAGGATGGAGAGGAAGGTCACTGTACTGATAGAATCACAAAGGTTAGAAAAGACCACCCGGATCATCCAGTAGAAGCTGTGATATACCTCTTTAAAAATGCAGTCTCTGAATCCTGGGTTTGCTCTGTTTTTGAAGGAAGTGGATAAAACACATGCACCCAGTATTCTAGGATATTCAAAATACTCATTTTAAAATATGTTAAAACACTTCTATTAAAAAAAATATATGTGTGTGGTTCATCAGAATGTACTGATCAGCTCAGCCATGGCTTTGTCATTCAGTTAAATACCACTCAGCCTTTTTTGTTTCACCATCTAGAAGTTGATAAAGCACTTACAAACTGTGGCTTAAGTGCTGCCTGAACTGAGACATTGTCCAGTGCAGTTACAGGAAGAAATTCTTAGGTAGCTAAATATAAGTTAACAGTGTTTTGTAACAAGCCCTGAACTGGTCCAGGAAGTTAAAAACACCAACAACCCAGCAAGGCATTCACTATCAGAGAGGAATAAAAACAAGAAAGGTCATCAGGAATCATAACAACTTTGTATCCTTCTGCTCAGATTTCCACCTGCTGACATCTAAAAATGGACTGTTTGCTCTTACTGGAAGTACAACTGTGGATAATGATATTTTCTAAACATTCCTATCAGCAAGGAAGTTCAGTTATTTTCTTCTTGATAACAAGACATGTCTCGTCAACTGGCGAGTGAGATGAATGTTGCCGTGGACAGAACAAAGAGGAAACAAATATTCTATTTCCCTGGTGAAGTTTGAAGGAGGTAGAGTGGGGGATAGAGGTTTGCTGCAATTTGGAACACTCGTATTGTGGTTCTTTTCACTATGAGCAAAGACACATTTTCTATCTTAATGTAGATCTTGATCCTGTCACAAGAAGTAGCCAAGAAGTCCACTCATAGGCACTCCTTTTGCCAAAGAATTTGGCCATCAAATAGATGATGAGCTTATTGATACCAAATAAACAGAATGTTACTGAGATACCAGCAGGCCTGCAAAGCTTGATGAGGACGCCAAACACAAGAGCTGAGTTTCTGAAAGAGGTGATTTTGACATTATTGTTGCAGACAGATCATGTTAACACAGAAGGACAGTGTTCAACACCTATCGTCCAGCTGTCTGACATGCAGACAAAACTTCAAGTGGAAAAAAATATCTATAACCCTAAAGTTTTCAGCCCAAGCCAAGTGATGAAACACAAAATGAATAAATAAATAATTATTTCCAGTCTTACTCACATTTGTTCTTAGTAATGATTGCATAAACATACAAATGAAGATGCTAGTTATTGGTCAAATGATTCACTAACAGGTCATGCCAGCCAATGCAAAATATTAGAATTGGTTACTGAAATTCATTACACCAATTTATGGATTTACATTCATTCCACTTAGAAACAGATTTTCATCTTAATCACATGCTGACATGCTAAAATTGTTTGATCAGTACAGACAGTATCTGACTTGCTTTTGACTGGAAGAACTGGAGGACAGTAATTCTCTCTTTCTTCTTCATTTGCAAGCCTTGTGTACCTGGTACTTTCTTGAAACTTTCTTTCTATTATATTATTGCACGCACGTGCAAAGATGCAAATCCTTCTGCACATAGTTCTTCCATATATTTTTATGCATTACTTTGTACAAGTCTTCCCCTTAGAAATGAGGCAAGAAGAACAAAACAACAGCAAGACAAACATTAGAGGAGGTGTACCACTTAAACATCTTTTAACTTCTTTTTAAAAATTGACTACAGGCATAATCTGAGAGTGTTATTCCTAAAAGTCAATTAATTTTGAAACATTTCATTCAAGAATATCTTGCAAGCTGGTAGGCATTTGGCTTGCTTTAATCAATAGTATACTTAATAATAGGAAAAAATATTTTTTTGAGGTCCAATATGACATTTCACAGTCATAATGGAGGGACAACTCCTTTATGATTGTATGAATTATCTACTTTTCCATGGTGCCACAGGCCCTCATCCTTAGATGGCCAGAGGAGACACATCGCCCCTACCAAAATGACTTTTTCCTCTTGAGGATGGTGTAATTTGTAGTGAGTAGGTTTAATCAAGTCTGGAACTACTGTTCTACTCATAACAACAGCATCATTTTCTTTTGTCCATTTTAAATATGTGGGACAAAATGTTCTCTCTTATGAGTCACCTCTTTAATATTCTGACACATAAGAATAAACAGTCTACAAAGTGATACAAAATGCAAAACCATTTTAACTCATTTTCTCTTCTTTTCTCCAGAATGGAGACAATGCAAAACCAAGGCCGAAGAAATTTTTCAGCAGGTATTCATTTCAATCATTCTGCTCAGGTCAAATTAAATAAAGAAATAATTTCCTTCAAATTGTCCTAACCTATTTTATTTATGCCATGTGACTTAATGGTCAAAGTAAGTCCATTACATAAATAAATCTCATTAGGGATATGCCAGCTGCATGCCTTCAATATACATGGTGCTATTTATTTAGCTTCTTTGCTTGTTCAAGGACATAATAGGTGATATTTTGACAGACTAAATATTTCTAATAATATTCTGAAATGGAAGGTTCACATTGCTCTATCAGTTGCAAAAAGAATTTCCACTGTGATTTAAAAGAAATAAAATACTGGAAATCAATGACCCATAGTCATTAAGAGTTCCTTAAGAGGTCCAGTAGTCATTCTATATCATCCACCATTTAGTTTCTGGTCTAGCGGACAGATAGAGAACTATCTCTTCAGATATTGTCAGGTTCACAAACAAGTTTTAAAAATTTGTATCCTCTCAAAACTTCAATAAATAGTTGCAGTGTGCTACACACTAGATGCACAGGTATGAGCAACTGTTTTAAAGAGGTGTTTCTCTTCCTAAACCTGTGATTCTGAATGCACTGCGGAGATGTGGTCCACATATCACTTTTGTCTCAAAAAAAAAAAAAAAAAAAGTGAAATTCGGTTTAAATGGAGCTAGTTTTCATCTAAGACTTATGGTAAAGGGTGATATTATTGATAAAGGTAATTCAACAGAATGGCTACTAACCCAGGAGACTTCTAATTAAGTTAATTAAGAAGAGAAGCATATCACATTTAAAATACTATTCCATAGTAACATTTTTTTTTTTCAAGGAGTAATTCTAAACCACTTTTTTTGGCAATTTTTCTCCACTAACCAGCTATAACAGGCACCTGACATATCACTAAAAGTGAAACTTTACTACTTAGAGATCTGGATTCATTTTTCCTCTTCTCCAAGAAACAATTCCATCCCTAATAGTGGTGATTTACCCTAAGGTTTATGAAAATTAATGAGAAGAATGCTTCAGATGAGCTAATTAGCTGCATGTTATCAGTGACTTATCTCCTTCATTCAACACAGAGGAAGACTCTTCTATCCAGTTATTCTTACTGTTTGTGATAAACATGGCCCATTAATTTTGTAAATAGTTTTGTGGAAATAAAATCTCAGCACCTGCTGCTGGGCAGGTTCAGTGGTATGGAGCACTTTTACAAGGATTTTCCAAGTCTCAGCACTATAGAAGGTCCATATGACTCCACAATATTCCTAATCCTGTTTCATGACAATTTGCACATGAAACACTTTATATATTATAGGCTGCGTAATACCCCATCTAAAATTCGTTACTTCTTGCTAGTCAGTGAAAAGCTGAAGAGTTTGGAGAAGATACTGGAGAAATGCAGATAACAGGGAAAGCTTGTCAGCTTATTTCACAGCAGTGCATGATCAGGATGGTAATAGTAGTAGAAGAACTAGCCTCATTCCTGAAAAGTTTGTAATCTACATGAATAAATTGATAGAAGGGGCTGAAGTGATCTTCCCGGAAATGTAAAAGCAGTCCTTGCATTTGACTCACTGTCAAGTGTCATCATCCACTATTCCATGCTGGGCCCTGACAAGCCGAGTATCTCTCAGGCAATTAGGATGAAACATAATGCCCTCAGTTTCAGATACATCTATTCCAATTCATGCAAGAATAAAAAGATATTTGAAACTAACTCACAAAGAAATGAAAAATGTCATCTGTCATTTCTTGTGAGCAGATAGTGATAGGGCAATCAAAGCCTCAACTGAGTTAAATCCTTTCTTTCTGGTTAATTACCTGTAATTAATGCTGCTGTTTGTAAAATAAGCATGATTTACTAATTTCAAATTTTGTTACAAAATCATGATCAGAATAATATCAGTTCATTACAGTTACCAAAAGTACCAAGAAACAGCTGCATTTAAGAAGAAAATCAAAAGCATCTCTTTAACATATTATTCTTTTGCTTTTGTGAATGTGAAAGGAGATAAACTGATGGAGTTCTGTTGGTTAATAATATAAATTTTTTAATAGATTCCTAATTGTATACCTCCTCATCTATGATAATTTTCCAGCTTTTACATCTGCTGTCTTTGTAATCCTGTGTCTTCTGTTTCCAACTTTGAGACCGTGCTTCAGAAATATGTCATCATTCCTTCTGCATCAAAAACAGAGAAGTCAAATTTTGGCAGAAATAGGATTTAACACATAAAGGCTAGAGAATAGTTAAAGAAAACTGATATTTTTTCATTTTGTAGACATAATGAAAAGCTGATAGTTACAAATTTAATACTGCCAATTATATAATTCTTATTTATTAATCATTTGTGTAATATAATGAGTAAAGCAGTAAAAAACAAGCATTTCTGAAGAAATCTGTCCACTTGTAAAGTTACTTTCCAGATAGAAAGAATAAAATTGAGATCACAACAAGAAAAATCCTATAAAAGTCAGTAAAATGATGGAAGAGATTTACTTGAAATCAATCATCTATGTAACCTTTACATTTTTATACCATTAGATAATTTTTATCCTCTGTCTTCCAAAATTCAATTTTAACAAATGTTTGCAGTGTTAGAGAAGTTATTTACATTTTAATAATGGGGAAAAAAAGCATCTATAAAGGTAATTATTACCCATCTGTTTCACATTGCAGAGTATTGAGCTTCCTGGCAGTACAAGCTTGGCAAGGCTCTGCAATGTCTACAAGCTGTAGTCAAAGAAAATTAAACAACATACTTTCTTCAAGAAAACAGAAAGATGTTAACAAATCAAAAATAGGACTTTGTAATTGATGTATGTTCTCACAAGGCCAATTCTCATCGAACTATGCAGTAGTATTTTTGTGCATTTTTATTAAAGATGTTAATATAACATAATTTTTTCAATTACGAAATAAATTCAGCATTCAGGGTGCTGTCATTTAATGTATGCCATGTAGTGAAATATTCATTAACATTCTGTTGTAACACATTGTAAAGTATGCATTTCACTGCAGATAAAAATACTTTGAAGGAACTTTTAATTATCAGTGAAATTTCCCCAAACCAGATCAAATAATCACAAGTAGGTAGCTTCTTTCTATTTCTGGACATACATTTTTTCAACCAGGTTCTCCTCTTAGCATTTTTCCTATTTTAAAGAAAAAAATACTTTAGTGCTACTTTCATCAGAAAATAAAAATCCAAAATTCATTAAAAAGCAATGAGAAGATTTCCATTAACTTCAGGGGGCTTTGCGTTACAAGCAATATAATTGCAACCCAATTAGCACAAAATGCAGTTTCAGAATGGATAAACATTAAGTTTGAGAGATGCAGTCCTCTCCAAGCCATGCTACCACAGTTATACTTCAACAGAAATGCAGGAATATGATTGCTACGTACAAACAATAAATATTATCCCCACATTTCATCATCAAAAATGTTAATAAATATATATTTTTTGTATATAACAAAGTAACCAGAAAGAAATTAAAGTAAAGCAATAACTTAGATGAGCAGATTTTATTCTCAAAAGGGGTTTATATTTCCATAACCTTTTTCCTAAAATTGCTAGTATCTTAGAGCAAAGTGTGATTTTTGAACTTTAGACTCAACAACAAACCACAGTCCTATGCGGGAACTCAGTCTCAAGGTTTCCAACTAAATGAAAGCAGTTGGATTTTCTGGCAGAATGTAATGTTGGATGGAGAAATTGATTCCTCTTAATGAAAGTGAAAAACACTCACTTATTATGTGAAGAAGTCTCTCTGTGGAGATATTTAAATAATTTCATCTAATTTTATTATAAATAATTCTCACAGTGTTGGCTTACCTCAAGTAGTATCTGTGCTGAAGAAAGATGGCAAAAAGGTTTATATCCTGAATTAGAAGAATTTTCATTTTCATTGTGATAGCCATGTATCCATACAGCTCTTACTGAATTAATAGAATCTGTATAGATATAGCCATAAGCTGAGCAGAAAATTTACCTGAGAAAACTCAATAAACCAGTCACTCTTGATAACCAGCAGGATTTGATAAACAGAGAGCTAATGAAAGATCATATTTCCAGGAACAGCACTGGTGGAGTTCCACTGGAGAAAAGAGTGAAGAATGTGTTTGGAGAGGGACTACACCACCAAGTTCTGAGAGAATGTTATGAAAGAAGTGATTAAAGAGAAATTACATCTACTACAAGTCCATGCACTGATTTTCTATGGCTTTATTTGCTGAGAAGTAGAGGGTTGGCTGTGTTAGACAGACAAAGAAAGCATTGAAGTTTACTAACAGACCTTTGCAAGACTGCATTGACCAAAACAATCTCAAAATCAAGGATTTAATAATCAGATGGGCACGTGTGCATCATAGGACACAGTAATAGAGATACAACATCTGTTAATTACAGTTTTGCAACCACACTTTCCATGCACTTATGCTTGATGAGAAAGTTGAGCTTCGCATATTCAAAGCAGAAGCATGTTCAGACGTCACAAAGGACCTTAAAGGCTAATCACTTGCATTTGTATTAGATATGTGACCCAGTAGATCCCATAGCTATTTATCTTTCTGTGCAAGCATGGAAAGAGCAAGTCTGACTTCTGGCATTTAAAACTCTGACCTTTCTCCAGCAGCTTGTGACCCCATTAGTAATGCTATGAGTTGTAAAAAAATAAATAAATCCAGCCTCACCTTGTCACTGCTTATTATTGAATTTAAGCAGCTTTTATCTCAGAGACACCTTCTGAAAATAGTTTCCACGTAAAGAACAGCAACTGACTTTAAAATATGTTGAGTTGGATTCACAATAGCACATAAAGAAGAAAGCATCTGGCATACAGCTGGTGGAAGAAAAGTTGAATGTGCTTAGAAATGTGAAATGAACCCAAGTTAAAACATATTATGGATTTTTTCAATTCGTTGCACTAATTAGTAACAAAAGAATTAGTAGCATTTAAACATTCTGATTGCCTGAAGTCATAGCTAGTTAATGGTAAACCAAGAAACAGAGTATGAGACTTCTATTTTATAGCCTGGGAAATAGCAGCAGGAATAGAGCTATTTACAGAGTAAAAGTAAAAACAGGTAAGAGAAGAAGAAATACAAAAACGAGTACAAAATAAATACTAGCACTATGTAGCACGGCAATAAAAGCAAGACAGACCTTAAGTAACCTGATTTGAGACAGAAAAGTGCTGAACACAGATGAGTCTGTACTAAACAGTTATAGTAAAACTTTGACTCTGATCAAATATCAGGATTTATGAGACACTACTTCCAGAATAATGGCTTTGATCCCTTTATTTTCATTTTGAACATTAAGTAATCAGGTAGTGTGATGTCAGATGTATTCCCTTATGGGAAATACATAGCCCTTAGGATGAAGATCAAACTTCTAGCTTTTATCACATCGGGCCTTAGTGCATTTGATCTGTACTTAAGCAATAAAAGCTGCCAGCAAGTTCCCATTTTGAATGGTTTGTAACCCTTATATTTCTTTTTCAAGAGCATCTGCCTTTGCAACTATTTTTTGTTAGTTTTCATAGTTAATTATTCGCTCTCTTCTGAGATCCTCTAAAGAGCTTATGAAAGCTGACTGACAGAGGAATTATCTAGGAAAATGTGTTACCATTTCCTCACTGATGACACTACGGCTGGAAAAATACAGATTGCTATGCCTTACCACCAAAAAGACACCCAAGAGTTTTGAATGAATCATATTAAATGATTATGGATGTGCAATGACAAATATAAGTTTTGAAGAAATATTGAAATGGGTAAAATAATTGGCTAACAAAAATAAGATGGGATTGTATTCTGTAGAAGTATAAGTACCAAATAAGGAGGAAAAGGAACAGTATAGGGTGAAGCCCAAAGAGGTATTACTGACTTGCTGGAGTAAATTGAGCAATGGAAAGTATCAAAAGAGTGCACTAAAGGTGAGAGGTGAATGTTCATGTTCTCGTAAAGGCACTTATGCAACCCTGCATAGGAATGCCTGACAGCCTGGGCCAACAATGTTTATTCAGTAGATTTTTTTTTTTTT
>VXAB01006138.1:41143-111669 GCA_013399175.1 Odontophorus gujanensis | reverse complement strand
AAAAATAAAATAAAATAAAATAAAATAAAATAAAATAAAATAAAATAAAATAAAATAAAATAAAATAAAATAAAATAAAATAAAATAAAATAATAAAATAAAATAAAATAAAATAAAATAAGAGCTGTATTAAATCTCTTTGTGTCATGACAACTTCAGAGTCAAATGGCCAGGAAAAGTTATAGTTTTCCAATATCAAGTTTCCATGTTTCATTTTGAAAATATTTTTTCCAACAACGTATGCCAGCAGCTTCAGTAACCGCAGTAAATGCCACAGGCAGTGTAGTACGTATCATAAGCAATATACAATATTAGAAAAGAATAGGTCAAAGTGACTCAGGATTTTGAAAGAGTACTGAGCACAGATTCCTTTCTTTGCCAGAGTCTACTGTACGATGAAATTCAGTGTGATCTGAAATTCATCATTGGCTTTGTACAGCAAGTGGTTTTTGAAGTTTTGGTCAAGTGCTCTACCTAACACTGACAACAGAATAACAAACAGGAGGTGAGTTGCTGGTTATTTAGCTAGTCAGTAGTATAGCCACATTCAGGGTTACCTGTGATTGCAATGTGTGAGTATCTGTGAGAAGTTAATATCTCTATATGATGTCTGTTATTTTTCTTGAGAATACACAGACTGTAATGGAAGTAAAAAAGAGGGATAGGTTTTTCTAACTATGTCAAATAAATAAATAAATAAATAAATAAATAAATACAGTAACAGGTAAACCTACAACCCTCATTCTAAAGAATTCAGATAGAAAACAAAGTTANTCACATCGGGCCTTAGTGCATTTGATCTGTACTTAAGCAATAAAAGCTGCCAGCAAGTTCCCATTTTGAATGGTTTGTAACCCTTATATTTCTTTTTCAAGAGCATCTGCCTTTGCAACTATTTTTTGTTAGTTTTCATAGTTAATTATTCGCTCTCTTCTGAGATCCTCTAAAGAGCTTATGAAAGCTGACTGACAGAGGAATTATCTAGGAAAATGTGTTACCATTTCCTCACTGATGACACTACAGCTGGAAAAATACAGATTGCTATGCCTTACCACCAAAAAGACACCCAAGAGTTTTGAATGAATCATAATAAATGATTATGGATGTGCAATGACAAATATAAGTTTTGAAGAAATATTGAAATGGGTAAAATAATTGGCTAACAAAAATAAGATGGGATTGTATTCTGTAGAAGTATAAGTACCAAATAAGGAGGAAAAGGAACAGTATAGGGTGAAGCCCAAAGAGGTATTACTGACTTGCTGGAGTAAATTGAGCAATGGAAAGTATCAAAAGAGTGCACTAAAGGTGAGAGGTGAATGTTCATGTTCTCGTAAAGGCACTTATGCAACCCTGCATAGGAATGCCTGACAGCCTGGGCCAACAATGTTTATTCAGTAGATTTTTTTTTTTTTAAACCAAGTTTGAAGAGGCTTTTTGTATTTTTTTCTTTTGTTTCATTTTGCTTTGCCATGCTATCAGTTTTTTCTTTTAAATGCCAGAACTTCAGCTCAAATGTATCATATCAATCAAAGCCTAGAACGATGTCTAGGCCTTGATCATGAACTGATATTCAGTAGATTAGATTAGGCATCGTCTACAAAAGCAGACTTTTGGAATCCCCCAAACATTTTGTAGTGAAATATAAAATAAATAGTGAGTGCGCAAGTAGATTTTTCTTGGTATGAGAATAGCAGGTATCATTTGTAGAAATACAATGAGATTCATGAATATAACACAGACAAATGGGGCTTTTGGAAAGATACTAGCAAGCTATAAAGGACAAGACTAGAAATTTCAGTTTTTGAATAAAGAAGAAAAGTGGCAGATTTTTACTTCACATTTCCCTCTTTCTACAGCAGTACAGCTCTGTTAAACTGATTACAGAACTGATATTTGTTTCTGAGAGCATAAATATAAAATTGACTATTTATTGTTCATTAAGTATATTATGTGTCATATTTTTCTCAGCAGCTCTACTTTTCAAATGTATTGATTGAAATAATGTGGGTGGATGGGGGAGGTGTTTCTGAGACTGTGTATCCATATTGATAATATCATAATTTATACAGCTACATGTTCAGTAATTGCTTTTAAAAATTCCATGCCCAAATNTAAATAAATAAATAAATACAGTAACAGGTAAAGGGACAACCCTCATTCTAAAGAATTCAGATAGAAAACAAAGTTAAAAAAATACTAACCATCCGAAAACATGATGCTCATTCTCCTGCTTCATATTTTGAAAAACAAATTAGTCTGCACCTTCTACAAACAAGCTTAGAATCATAGAATGGCCTGGGTTGAAAAGGATGTCAAAGATCTTCTAGTTTCAACTCCCCTCCCATGGACAAGGTCGCCAACCACTAGACCAGGCTGCCCAGAGCCTCGTCCAGCCTTGAACAATGTCCACAACTGGACACAGCATTTGTCCTGAGTCCTTTGGGGTATCAAGTAGCAACATGCTTGTTCTGAGCATGGCACAGTTCTCTTGTTTGCAAACTATCGCACCATTGCACTGCTGACTCATGTTTTAAGGCTAACCACTGTGGTTTTAAAACACACTAAAAGGAAGGAAAGAAGAAAAATATGAAAATCTGTTAAAGGGTCAATTCCTCATAATTAGTGCTTCTGATTTAGAGAAAAACAAGTTACAGATTGGAACGTGGAAAATAATCATGCGACATCATCACCATTGATTCAAGTTTTTTCAACTAAGCCATTACATTATTTATCTTTGCACAACTCAGCCCTCCCCAGAATCATAGTACATTTCACCAGAATGTATTGGGACAAACTGCACCCAAGACTTTGGTGTAGAGAGTAGAATAATCAGTACTTTAAATTTTCTTCACTGAAATACTTGTGAGGAAGTTAGCCACTACTAAATTTCAGATGTGTGTGCAGAGAGTGAAACAAAATCTACAGAAAAATTTGGTTTCTCAACACAGGACATCAACAGCTGTTTAGCAACACCAGATCATTCACATTAAAGTCAGCAGAGAAAAAAATAAAGCTTATGGACTATACAAAATTCATCTACCTGAACAGAATTTCTCATTTAAAATTTTCATTATTTTTAATTTCTAGAAATAATTGTTTGGCACAGAAAATTGCTTGGAATTTAATTGGCTGTCCTCTATATAATCCTATCCCAAGCTAATTAAGTTAGTCTTGTCTAATTAAAATTATTCAGCATCACAGGAAATACTTTCTTACAATTTTTCTCTTTCATGCATAAACACAATGTGGTGTCTACCTTGCAGTGCCCTGATAAAACACAGCATCACAGAAGATCTTTTTTTTTCCACTAGATTTTGGATGAGTGTTTCCCAGCAATGCAGTTTAAATGACCCTTCTCTTTGCTTATGCCCGCGCCTCAGCCAGTGCTTTTCCTTGCATCATATAGGTTCCATCCTACCACCAGTTCCAAAACTTGTTCTAACTCTCGATTATTGATAAGAGCAGTTTTTAATCATGTCCCTTTATGGCTAGGAGAACTCTTCTACCCACTATGCACCATAAGAATACTTAGAAATAAGGCAGGAAACTTCAGGAACAGAAAATCAGGAGTGATATGAGCAAGAGAACCACACACTTCTGTTTCCTTTAACTGCCTGCATTGAAACATGATCCAGTACAGGGTGTGTCTAGAACACCTCAATCACACTTAACTATAAACTCACCTGTGTTCCTATGAGTCATAAATTCATGCAATCTGAAATGTTACTTATGCTGTAGTTCACATTCTCCCGGGTGACCTAATTAAAGACGAAGTGCAAGCTTCAAAGTCTGGGCAGGTATACACTGGCAAACAATTTGTTTCTAATTAAGCATAAGAGCTCAAGCTAAAAAAATCAGAAGAAAAAAAGAATTTCAGTCACCTACAAGAATAAACATCAAAAATCATCCTAAAATCTATCTAAAAATCAGTAGAAAAAAACTGTAAACAATATTACCTGCTTTAGTAAAATATAAATGCTCTCTTCTTATGAAAGATTATACAAAAAAATCAGCTCATAATGTTTGCAATTATGCTGAAATGTATTTAAGCTCAGATTCATGCTACTACATACTTCTCCCATGTTTATGATGTTGACAGGAGCATATCTGCATCAGAAATTGAATTCCTGCCTTTCATTCTTTTCAAGTGGGCCTGAATTTGAATGAGTAATTCAGTCAGGAATTCGCACACAATTTTGCTGGAGCCAGCCACTTTTACTAATTTATATTTCATACTAGTTTTTTCCTTCATGAAATTTATTTCTTTCATGCTACTTCATAAAGCTGAATTTATAGACTGCAAAGAACCTGAACACTTGAATCACATTCAGTATATTGTGAATCAGGTGCTCAGCAAAGAACTGTTAATGAATTTGACAAGGTATGGTTCCAACAGTTTTGAGTAGCAATACTTTACGTCTAACCCTATTACACTTTTTTGATTAAATGTAAAAAAGTACATGATCTTTGGCATTTTGTACTGATTTTAAAATTAACCTCCATGAGAGTTTACGATTTACCAGGCTATAGCTTTTGCAATCAGAACCACTTCATCATAGTATGCCAGACCATGTTTTTATTAAAACTGTAGGTCTGCCTTGTGATTAACTGGCATTACTATAAATGTCCAATCATTCCAAGTATGGAGCAGTTTTATGTCTCCTTCACAAAAAGCTAACTGCAAAATTGATTTGGTTGTGTTCAGTCCCACAGATTTAATTGAGCATAGTTAAAGCATATATTTATCTCCAGAGTGTGAAAGAAGTTGTTCCCATAAGTACAGGAGTTAAAGTGTGTAAACTCTTGCCTTTGTCCTTTAAATCTGGACTCAGCACATATAATCATCTGTAAACATAAACTCTGCTTTTAAATCTAAGAAACAGCAGGCCTCCGAGATCAAATAAGTTTGTCTGTTTCTGTCCCTTCTGTAGAGAAAGAACTTTTTCCAATGCTCTGCCTCAGCTGCAGACTAACAAATTGCAGTTTCTGTGGACATCTGACTCATGTTAATTTGTTTCCGTATTTAAATTTCTATATTACCTACTTATGATCCAATTTCTGTCATACTGAGACAGTTTTTGAATTCATATTGTGCCTCCCACTTACAAGTGCTCTGGGAGATCCTGAATGATTGTCCATGAACTCAATATAAATTCTGTCATACCCGAACAGAATCTATTTCTATATGCACATTACAGCACCAAGGAAATCACACAAAATCTCCACACCAGTCTTACCAGAAAAATGAGAAGCTCATTTTCAAAAATGCTTGAGTAGACCAAGGACCTGATTTTCATCATAACAGCAATAAAGCAGTAAACGTATTTAAACACTTAAAAAATCCTACCATATTTTCCAGTCCTGGTTCAGGAGGTCAACCATATCAATTTATCAAAATGGAGTTTCAGTGTGTGCCCACATTTCACCCTATTCTTCATTCTAAGAAGCAAAATAGCAGAGCATTGCTTGGGAATCTACAGAGATAAAAAGTACCAGGGAGATTACTGATGGGAAGATACTCTGCTCTCCAACAAAAATTGCAGGTATTCAGTTCCTGCCTAACTTGTTTGCAGTCAGTGTTGTTTTACTGCTTTCCTTGCCGAAGAGTACAACCCTTGTATGACCTGAAATTTCCTACCACGGCTCATTATAAATTCTGCATTACAACATCAGCATTGTAGTTGATAATTAATCTTTGCAATGAGCACCACTTTTGCCCTTAAAAATCTAGATAAAGACCTGATATAAGAAAAAGGATCAAGACTGGATGTATTTTTTCATATATATTTTTTCTCCACTGAAGAAGAAACAACATTTCTACTCAGAAAATAACCTTATCATCTTTAAACACAGCAGAATGCTGATCTTGGAAGGCACAGCAGCTCTATAAACTGAGATTTGTATAAACTAAGATTGATATAAAAGAAGATGTTGGATAAAACTGAGAAATTGCATTCTTGTATTGGAGCCTATTTTACTTTTGGAGATTGATGATGCATGTGATGCATGTCTAGAGCACTTTTTTTTTTTTTAAAGGGTTGAGAGAGAAGTTGTGCAATTACTAATAGTACACATGAAGAATTAGATTAAAAATTAGAATAGGATTTAGATTGGACATAAGGAAAAACTTTTTCTCTAGGAGTGTTCAGGCACTGGAATTACCTGCCCAGGGAGGTGGTGGAATCATCATCTCTGGCAGTGTTCATGAGGCATCTGGATGAGGAGCTACGAGAAATGTTTTAGTAGCTTGTGGTAATAATGGTAATGGGTGGATGGTTCTACTAGATCTAGTAGGTCCTTTACAACCTTGTGATTCTATGATTCTGTGAAACCAGGAAAAATAGCTGGCCTAGAATAATTGCCACCTACCTGCTAAAAGACAAAACAGTGTACATATTGGCTTTTAGGATACTATTCCCCTGTGATATGCCCTCTCAGGACACATTAAAAAAATGACTACAAAGCCAAAAGCCTGGCAAGGAAAAGAAAATTATTGCCAAGCAAAACAGAAAAGGATAAGAGAAGAACAAGTGGATGCACTAATATGGGGGGAGGTATCATATTGCCTTTGCTATTTAATTAGAGAGTAACAGGAACCAGGAAGCACACAGAAATATGTTGGAATGTAAAGGCAGTAAACAAACAGCATGATCAAAACTCCATATGCTATGAGAGGTGAAAAGTTAGTGCAGCTAGGAATAATAAAGAAGTGAGAAGTTAGGAAACATTTTAAAAGAGTGGAGATACAAGATGATACCTGGAGTGTATTAGTACCTAGGAAAATAGAAGAGAGAAGATAGCTTGGGAGTATCTATGCAGTTATCATTTGTAAATCACAACCTAACTTGTGTCCCAGGACAACTAACTGACACAAACAGAAGAGTCATTTATCCTGGAGCTGATGTACAGAACGCACTGTTGCCCTGAAAATGAAGATCACCGCTAAAGAGTTTAGAGGGTGATAAACAGTACGTAGAATCTAGTAGGGGTCCATAAGACTCAGCATTAAGTTTTCTTTTCCTTGTGCAGTTCTTTTCCACTGATGACTTGAGCAACATCCTTTTCAAAGGATAGGTTCAAGAAAGAACTGGAAAATTAAGGAAATGAGTAAAAATTTTAACACTGGCAGATTGTTTTCCTTTATGTAAACAGCCCCAGGGATATGATGAGACACAGTATTCAAACAGCAGATTTTATTTCATAATAAATGAGCACTAAAACTATTCTGGCATATTCAACCTCACAAACAAGTTTTTTTAACAATATAGAACAGCTTCTCAGAGTTTTATCAATTCTTTTTTCTTGAAACATTAACCACATTTATCTCCTCAGATAACCTATTTGCCTCTTTCCATAATCTTGCAATCTCATTTTCATCATTAGCTGATCCTGTCATTAGGATTTAGAGATTTATTCAACATTTCACAGTCATCTTGGTGATATATTTGTGATGTATTGAATTTGGCCTTAATTAAGTTTTGTTTTAAAGAAAAATAAATGAAAGGGACTCTCATTTAATGCAATTTGGCAGTAGAAACTCCCACAGAGGGGAAATGAGTTCTCCCATGGAACTCAGAAATTCCTGGTTTAGTTCCCTGTTCTGCTGCAGACTTCCTGGGTGACCATAAAACTCTCAGTGCTTCTCATCCCCATGCATAAAGTGAAAGAATACCCATTCACTTTTTAACAGAGGAAGGAAAATGAAATGAAACTCTAAAGACATCAATGCCTGTTAGCTCAGGTGAGTTGAAATCTTACTCAGATTTTCTGTATGCTCACACTATCTCCTCAACTCTGTCTTCAGCTTTCTTGTATGATCAGACCTTTAACCATCTAGCAAATGCCTCTTTTCCGCTCAGTAGCCTTTTTATTTCTTCCCTCTGTTCTCTATGCATCCTTGACTGTCTCATCCTTGCCCACTGTATGTGTTTTCTTTCACCCCTGAACCAGCACTCACCAAGGATAACTGTTTTCAGGTACAGAGCCAGGTAATTTTTTACTCTAATAAAGGAAAATGGTTCACTGTGCTTGTCTTTATGACTTCTGGGAACTATAATATACACAAGAAAAAATCACATAATCACATCTTTTAAACCATTCTTATAAATTCAATTTAACCTAGTACACACTTCATCCTTCATTGTGTTGTAACCAAAAGTAAGGTTACATTTGGTTACCACATAAGGTAATCATTTTTTCATTCTGAATTTACAAGGGGAACAAAACAGATTCTCCAACACCTTTTTTGCAAAAGTCAAATAGAAATCCAGACACAAGAGATGCATATTTTTCTTACAGCAGACTTTGTTCTGTGTCCATGTATGACTGGTACTGGGGATATTCTTTCACATTCTTAATCCTAGTTTCAAAGCTGTTGTGTCTGTCAGAACTGTTGGCCAAGTATGGAAGTGCTCTATGTATGGTTACTGCCAGTGAAGGAAATTCAGAATTATAGTGGAAAATGATGACTTAAACCCACAGTTAACATTTCTAACTATCCTATTACATTAGATTAACATATTCTAACTGTTTCAGTATGATCAGATTATTTTTACAATATATTTTTGATTAGAAAAATCCAGAGAGAGCTGAAGAATAATGTCTTTCAGAGTTTCAACTAGTACATTTTGAGGTGTGAACAAAAGTATCTTACCAAGAGTCTGATAGAGTATTACGATTATTATTTGTCTGCAGTGTATGTAAGGACACTGAGTTTTCATTTTACATTTTCCATAAATAGTTGCATATGTAATAATTCTACGTTTCTATATTCAAGGGATAGGTATTAATCTATTGTAGGTCATCACTTACCCATTTTTGGTGATGTGACTCAGTGTGTATAGAAAAACAAGTCAAAGGCTTGTTAAATTAAGATGATCATTAAATATCAGAAATAATGACTCCAGTTTCCTTATCTGGAGTGATTAAAGACACACACACAAAAAAAAACAACCCTGATTATTCCTTCTGAAAAGAGACATCAGTTCTGTTATTAATCTCTCATTTTTCTGACAAAATCCCCCAAATGTATATATTGTACAAGGATCACTATATTATGCAGGATTGTCCCACTCAAAGAAAAATATATGCTTACTTTATTCTTTAGTGTAGGATTAAAATTTTGCTGTAAGAGGTACAGCTTTCAGAGGAAACTATTCAAGTTTAATTAAAATCATTAGGCAACTATTTATATTGCTTGTCTTTTAAGATGTTATCAGTCACCTTGTCAGAGAAACTATGAAGCTAGAGAGTTACTCTATTTTCTGTGCACTGAGAATAAAATCCACTCACAAAATGGACAAATTATTCTTGAATAGTCAGTTCTCTTGATTATTTTTGGAATATATCAGAGCACTTAAAGAAAATATATGGTGTCTTTCCTTCAGCCTATCTCTTCCCACACATTGTGTTTTACCATCCTTTATAACTACAGCTGTAGCTGATTGGGAAATCCCAGTTGAAGTCACCAAATATCGCACTGGCTTGGATGTTGTAACTGATTCTGCCTTAAAATGTGAACTCCTAATCCAAAAAGCTATGCTGACATTTAAAAAGTTTAAGATTTGACACAAAGTTTAGATCTAAACCTGCTGCTCACATTATTTAATTCTGAACCAGAGTAGGTACATCATCTAAAAACAGACTAGTTATAACCTTGACAATTGCTGTTGTAGTTCTATATCTATAAAAGACTAAAGGAAACCCTGAATCTCAAGTAACATTGACTTTTAAGGGACTCTGATATGATTTCAGATTGAATTCAAGTGTATCAGAAAGAATTACAACTAAATGAGCAAACTACCTTCACTTCTCTACTCTGGGATCTTCTTTGACCTTGCTTTGGTTTTGATCCATAGCTTCACATTTCACTCTGGTGTTCAGGTTCACACAAATGCAGAATGCTAGTCAGTTCTTCTGCAGTTGATCTTAAAACTGAAGCCATTTAAGTAATTGATTTTTTTAGTTCAGTAGCCAACAGAAAAAAAGAGTTAGCAGTTATTGTTTTGGAGCCATCTCAAACTGAAATGTTTCCACATACTCAGCCAATTAAAACAGATCATTTGAAATTGAACAAAACATTTAATTCAAGAAAGAACAAATCGAACATACTTAATTATGTCATCAAACCAGAGTCAAAAAGCAATCAAAAAAAAAAAAAAAGCTTTGTGCCCCTGACCCTGTGTACTAGAGTTGGTGGTCCCGTTGCATTTGGATTAGAACCAACCTGTAGGCAGTCCAAGGGCCATTCTGTGCCAGCCCAGGGTAAGCGAGGCTGGCCTTGCAGGGACAGTGCTGGCTGCATGCACTGGACCCTTCTCTAGGAGAAGAAAGCAGCCAACATGGCCAATATTGCTTGCCTGGATCAGTGACAAGTGACATGTTCAGCCTCAGGGAACTGCTGTCAAATCCTGCCTCTGAAGTTCTTTCAGTTTCCTCTCCTCAGCTTTTGAGTTACAGCATTTTGATCTTTGATTGTGTGAAATACAGGGCTT
Organism: Odontophorus gujanensis; assembly: GCA_013399175.1. Classification (NCBI taxonomy): domain Eukaryota; kingdom Metazoa; phylum Chordata; class Aves; order Galliformes; family Odontophoridae; genus Odontophorus; species Odontophorus gujanensis. The sequence continues at coordinate 101,173 of VXAB01006138.1, read as the reverse complement.
AGCTCACAATAACAGCGAGTTTCACCACTCCAACTATTGGGAAAATCATCCAAAATATGGGTGAGCTGAGAGTTAATACTGCCCAATTCATTTCAAGAAGGAATTTCAGCCTTGGTCATCATTCCATGAGTAAACCAGGACACCAAAAGAAAAAACCCTGTACACCAGACCTCCTTCTCTGAAAGGTATCCAAAATTCTTAGATAAACAAGTTTAGAAAGTAAATGTTACTTTTTGGATATATCATAACAGCTTTGTGGAACATTCTTCTCTTCATCTTTTGTTTTCTGAAATAGTATGATTTGAGAAGTAAACTTTTTCAAAAAATAAACCAATCACATCAGTCAAAGTTACTTAAAAAAATAACAAAAATCTTTAATTTTTTTGTGGTTTGAAGTAAACTAAAATGTGATAGCCCAGGTTTACACAAATACTTCTCAGATGCTGTATAAATTTACAAATGTTCTCATAAATTTTAGTTCATAAAGATTTAGTTCTAGGGTGTTTAGAAAAGTTTGGATGTTCTTTCAGAAACTCTCCCTGAAAAAAACAACAACCTTTTAGCCTGAGCATGAGACTGATCTTTTTTTCCTTTCTATGTTGCTGTTCCTTGAGAAGGTAAGCCTTAAATTTTAACACATGGACTAATATCCAGAGAGGCGATAAATAAACACATCGAGACCAGAAGTGGAACCAGCATCCACAAGACATGAACGTGTACAAGCCACAAAAAAAAAAAAAAAAGGGTTAGTACATCTGTTTTCTCAATGCAATAAAGGACATCGCTCTTTATTGGTCATTCCTTTTAGAAGTACTTTTGACAGCCAAGTTTTGTCAACTGTTGAATTCAATACAAGTGGGGGAAAATGGCATTTTCAGCCTTTGCTTATTTCTCAGAAAGAAATGCAGATGTTCAGCTCACCACAAATATCAACATTTTGTTTATTTTGCAAAAAGCTTGAGGAATTCCTGTCTCTTTTCTGGGGTCACATTGCATGCTCCTTTCTAAGACAACTCCCGCTGATGTCAAACTCTCCTGGCTTGTGAGCTTGGCTTGCCGCTAACTGCACTGTACTAACTCAGAGAAGGGTTGTGAGATTGTGGGGATATGAATAAGAAAAGGTGCAACTTCACATCCACAGATAGCACTTTCCTAAAAAGGTAACAGGACGGACATAAAAGAAAGTATTAGGAATTCAGAAGGAGATAAAACTTTTTTTGATGGGATAAAAAAATAAATTTTAGAAGAAATTCAGTTACATTGTTAGAATTACCCATTATCAGAGTAAGTCAAAAGGCACAAAAAGGTGAGAGTTGTAAAAAAGGCAAGAAAATTTGCCATGGCATTTCACGTATTAAAGATTTTTGTCTTTTTTTTCCTATAAATTTCCTCTTAAAACTCTATTGCAATTCATAGTAGGAAAAAACAGATCCTAGTCTTTCCCTTTGTACTAACTGCTTACGTTCTGAGGCCAGAAGTATATGAAAGGTCTATTGTAATTATTTTATTTATTCCCCTTGCCTATCTTCAGCCAGAACCTTGAGCAACAAAAAATAAAATTCTAAATGGAAGGAAAATGTGGATTGAATTTTCATCATTAGGAATAAATGAATGAACTGGTCCATGGTCAGGAAAGCCTTCAACAATCTTAAGTACTTCTGGTTGAATGTTGGTTGCTAGTCCTGCTGAAATGTACAAGATAAGTTATTAGAGTACCACTTCACTGCTGGGAAGATCAGTTTCCAGGATTAGGTTCCCAATTCACATTCACTTTATGGAGGAGATGAGTGTAAAGCAGTCTAAGAACAGACATGCAGTTACAGGCAGCAAGTGAATGCATTCTGTAACATCACCAGATTTTGATTTGTCTTTGCACATAATGGAAATATTGCTTAAGAGTAGTTGAGCAACCTCCTGTGAGGAAATTCCCAATTATGAGAAAACTTTTCCTAAGGGATTTTCTATGTTTTGGAAGATGTTATGCACTGATTTGTGAGGTGTTTGAACTTGACTTGTTTGGGGGTCAGAATTAAGGTTTCAGTGCTTGTTTTTTACAGTTTTGCTGTTTGGGAGATTTCCTGCATCATAAGCCCAATAAATAGATATTTTCCTAAATTTTTTCCCAAAGAGAGGTAGCTTCTGCTTTCTTATTGCATCCTTGGTTGCACTGACAATTCAAAACACAATTCAAGGTGCATATTTGTTCATTGCACAATTTCAGGCACTCTTGGGATGCCACCATACCACAGCTGATTCAGAAGCAAATGAAATCAAATGCCCTCATGGGGTTTTGGAAAAGCCTGCGAAAATCATCTTATTAACCTAGTAAATCCCCCTGGGGAATCTGAAAGGACAGGAAATAAAAGCACACAGGTAGTAAGATTGCACATTTCATTTCATAGGGATCCTAGAAATAATGACAGGTTCCCTATTAAAACAACTTACAATCTGAAGGGTAAGGAAACACACCTCAGTCAGTCTTCTTGGTCCTCTCCCATGTCCCTCATTTTTGGGGATTTTTTTTTATTTTTTATTTTTATTTTTTATTGGGGGGAGGTTGGGGGGGGATGTTATTTTAAGTCAAATCATCATCTGGGAATTGTCATGCATAACAGTATTTAAAAATACACAGCTCTGCTTTGTCTGACAGGTATCTTCTCTCAGTGTGGTTTGCTTATCACTCCTTAGAGCGTCCAATTAAGGGCAGTTCAGTAATGGCATTGAGATAGCAGCTACATTTATACAAAACTGGTGAAGTATATTCAGACTCCCAAACTATTTTCATCACTTCTTTTCCTATAGCATCTTTCCTTTCCTGTAAGACAGCATAGCTGATAAAATAGTAAATAAACTCACAATCTTCTCTACCTAGAAGAACGAAATTATTGAAGTGCAGCAAACTTTTGGTTCCACTCTACCATAACTGTCATCAATTAGAAGTTGCCTTCTAAAGCAAGGACAGGACTAAAATATTCTCAAGGCATTCAGGAGTTTGTTGTTACAAAAGGAATTATCTAAAGGAATACAAATCCATCAACATTCTATCTTTGTCACTAAAGTTTCAGGTGCAAGATTAGTGTATTTGTATAAGGAAGTATAGAAAGGAATGGCTAGGAAGAAATCTCAGAACCTTGAAATCAAATAGTAGATTTCCATTATTGTTATTGAAAACTTATCACTGGATTATTTGTGATCCTTGTTTTTCATTCCATTCTTCACCGTATAAAACTTCTGTAATTTACCATTCCCAAAATACAGTTGTATTTTATGAAGTCTTCAACAACCTTTCTTTATGCTGCTTGGGAGTAAACATTCACGCACAAACGTGATTTACCAAAAGCCTTAAATGCTGAGTACTCTGATCCATTCAAGCGAAATGGCAACACGTGGGTGGGGTTAGAGGCGGAAAAGAGAATAAGCACATGCTTCCCATGGGCTTCGCCTCTGCATCAGCTGAAGAACGATTACTAAAATTGCAAGCTTCTATCACTGCTTCAGCTTTCCAGACTGTAAATACATCCACAGCTGTTTCATCTGGGAGACCACAACACAATCTATGCAAAGAATACGGTTTACAATCTAGCAGCTGAACAAGTTAATATCCCAAATTACCATGCCAGCTGGAATGTTTCAGGAAGTATTCAGGGAGATGTACACAACACTACTTATTTTTCTTAATTTCAGTGAGAAATCAAAATAAGATCCTCCTTGGGCTTTTTTTTTTTTTTTTGGCAGACCTTTGATAAGCAGCAGAACAGATAAAAAAAGAAATTATTGCAAAAAAGCTGTGGTCTCATGGGGTTCTGTGATCATTCCTCTAGTTTACAGCATCTGCACTAGAATTTCAAGATACATGCTCTTTCCTGTTAAAGATGCAGAATATTTTCACCTAGTATTTACCCATATTGAGCCCACCATGTATCAGGTAGATTTGATTCACCTAGTGAAGATATGTATATTTAGTACATGCATCCTAGCTACCTAGATAAGAAAATATTGATATCAGTTGCACACATAGTCACTTCATACATCCTTTACAACCAAAACCAGCAGAGGAAAAGCAAGTTAATATCATTCAGTTCAGAAACATTTAACTCTCACCCACTTGTTTCCTTACTGAAAGAAACGATGGTCAAATTATGTTAATGAAAACGTCTGTAAAGGGAAGGATGCAAGGAAGAGAGGGGAAGAGACATAAAAAGCTCTGTAACTGTTATTTGTGTCAAAAAAAATCAGTCTTGTGTCTTTCTGAAATATATCCACTTTCAGTTAGCAGAAAATTGGCAAGAAACAGCTTGGGAAGACTATAAGCTGTCATCTAGACCTTAACCCCGCGCACTAGTTCCATGGTGACTGAAAGTGCTGTGTCTCATCTAGCAACACTTTCTTAGCATGTCCTGGAATTAATTGCTGCTTCCTAAAGATAGCCTTGTCACGAACAAATTAGTTCTGACATTCCTTATTTTAAAATATTTTCAACTGAAGTACTGTGCTAGAAAAAGCATAGTTTCAGCCATGAACTGAATTACACCTACCATTTTCAGCTCCTACATCTCTTAAAAGATGAGAGCCTGCCAATGTTTAGAAATCAGTTATGTCCGAAAAAAAAAAACAAAAAAAACCAACCAGGAATAAAGCTCTGAGAGTGCTAGAATGAATAGCATGTAGTCTTTCCACAGAGATAAAGTTGTTACTTAAGTCTGCTTCATAGCATGGGAGGGTTTTTACATAAGGGTATAAGCAAACTGTGGTGACAAATTCAAAATCACAGTGAACTCCTCTGTATCTAAAGGATGCCATTAATATGGGACTATGAGAGAAAAGGGAAAGAAATGAAATGACAAAACAGAAATAAACTTTCGCAACAAAGAAGGGACTGTGGTAAAACATGGCTGACAGAAGGTGAAGCATTTTGTATTAGGATATCATGTTTGTTCCCACTTGCTTCTGAGCAAAGGAAGGTCATCTGTACTGTTCGGCAACAGTGCTGCAGAACTGTAGTGCCTCTGTCAGATCTAGGCTCCTTGGTGCTGTTCTGTCTTTTAGTGTAGAAGGGAAGGTTGTGCATGAGCATCCTACACTACAACAGTCCAAAGACTGTGAGCAACCACAAGCTGCCTAAAATTTGGCTGCTCTCTAGACTTAATCTAACTCAGACCAAAGATTGCAGCAGCCTCTGGAACAGAATACTGACTGTCATAAACACAAAGATTTTACTATTACAACATGGGTTTATCCCTTGTCTTCCAAAAGCACATTTGGGGCTACTGCTCTCTTGTGTGCACTCTCTCAGCATTGTGTAGCAGGCTTCACTGGCAATGCACCGGGAGAGAAAACCACTCCTAACGTAGAGCATTGCTCAACAGAATACCACTTCTGTGGTAGTGATCAGATGCCAATTATGTATCGTTAACTATTGTGTTTGGATAGTAAATTGGGCAGTCTCAGCTAAAATAACACAGCTTGTTTTACTAAGTCTTTATGTAAATAAAACTATTGTACTGTTCTGATTCCATACTCATTGCTTCTCCCTATGGGCCAAATTCTGCTTTTCTTCTCCTGGTAGAAACGAATTTCACAAGTTTTTTGTTAGTTTCACAACGTACATTTCACAATATACAATACTCACAAATTTGACCTTTCTTCAATTGTTTTCTGCAAAACTTCACTCATTCCCTCTGAGATACATCCATTTCTTCATCACTTTCCCTAAAGGTAGAATAAAAAAGACATCCATCCTATCTCATTCATTCCTAAATTTACAAAATATTTTCCCAACTAAATACAATGTCGTGACAGTCAAGGACTGTTGGTGCTGTGGGCTATCAAAATGTAAATGGAGTTGAAAGTCATTGTGAACTATGCATACATGGCACATAAAGCAACTTCATAAATGAGCAAGTGCAGATTAATGGAAAATGAAATATAAATGAATTTAAACTAGGAAGTCACTCACTAGGAATGATTACCAAACCAAGAAGCTTCCCATGCCTTCCCAAAAATCAACTGACTTGTATATCTAATTCTTTGCTAACCTCTTTCTCCAAAGCCAAAAAAGCTGAAAAGAGAAATCAGTGGGCAGGATTGAGCCAAAGAGTACAGACTATACCTTTTAAGCAGAAGATTCTCCAGTCAGATTTCAGTATGTACAGCTAGCAGTCTGTTAAGAGAGCATGCAATATCTTGAACACTCATGAATGTCTCCAATGAACACAGCATAAAGAAATCCAATGTTATAAACAGTATAATTCAAATCACAAAGTCTGCACACATGATGATCATGAATGATCACACAGCACAATGATCATGAATATGACACAAGTAAAAATAAGTATCACAAAAATATTTGTTGAAGAGACATACAGAAGGTTACTGAATGTGTAGCTATATAGTAATTTTGATAGCTGTTCATCTCTGTACACATCTGTGGCACTAGATCTCACAGTATATGGACACAGCTTTCCCAAGTGGAATTTCACTTTGAGGACTTATCAATAAAGACACAGGGAGGCTGATCATAAAACAGAGTAAAGTCCTGTATCATAACAGTAAACTCAAAATCACAACTGAAGTGACTGTTCTAGGAAATGAATAGCACTTGTCAAGAGTGATATTTGTAGTTTCGAAGTAGAAGAGCTCAGTCAGTCTCTGCTTTATATCAAGAATCACTTGTCTTATTTGTCCACTGAAAAATATCAAGCATAAGCATCGCATTAGGCTCCCTCAGTCTACTCATAAGTCTCATGACTTAAAACTGAAGCAACCACGTTTAGTTAAAATATTTACCAATTGAAAGGTCTGTTGGGATATCTCCAGTAGACACTTGGATATATTTTTCAAGCAGTAACGTGGCTGAACATCCTATATAAATATCATTAGCTAATGGTAGTGGAAAGACTTAAAAATTTTCAATAGGCAGAAAATACTCACCTGTAGAGGCAAGAATTACACCATTTCCTAACGCATTTTGTGCAGCTGCTGTATTTTCATGGACCTCAGTGACACAATTGTTTGTAGAGAAGTTGGCTGTTGATGGTTACATTGATTACAAACCTTGTGGTCAAGGTACTCTGGAAATGGAGATTGAACATATGATGTTGGTAACTTTGCCCACGTGCTGGAGCTGAGGGTACACCCTTGCACTCTCTATGAAGGATCTTGTGAAGATGTTTTGGCTGATGGTGGTAAAGTAATTGAACTGGAAGGCAGTAAAAAAGCACAAAGCGTTATTATATTGCCCAAATTCCAGAGAGGTTTACTGAGCTTCTAAACTGACAGTGGTGAAAATCTCCTGTGGTAGACCTAGGTAAAAACTCCATTAGTGTCTGGAAAGAATATCTGTCCCTTAAATATGTTCTCATTTTGTTTAACAAATGTAATCCTCCTGCACTGTTTTGTTCTAACGTGCAAATGAAGCCTGTGAAACATAAGGAGGCCCTCTTCATTAGGAAATATGGAAAATATCCATCTGAAAATAAGTCATTCAGCCAGTATAATCAGAACTCCAAGAAACAGAGAAGGTTAGAATGGAATTAAAGACTAATAAGAAAATCTAGTATCCTCACATTTGGAGTAGCTATTAAATATATATATAAAACATTAAAATGTATGTGATATTAAAGTACATTAGTAATGACATTAACTGCATGTGGAAAAACTTTTTTTCTTGAGTCAAAGCATTTGTATACAAAATCCCGGACTCCATCTGGATCCCACACCACACAAGTCTGAAGCTGGATGTTCATGGTAGTGTAGGTTTGTGCAGACGGACAATTGTGCCAGGCAGAAACTGTATTCCTGAACTGGTCCTTTCAAATTAGACGTTTGCTTCTAATCACAGTCATCAAGTTGCAATAAAAGGAGAAAAATACAAGACTTTAAACAATGCAACATGACTGTATAAAAATTTTATTTCACTTCATAGAACCTTACCCTCTGTTCCTCTCTGAAAAGGAAAAGTCAAAACAACCAGTTTTGTAAGGTTTTTACCCTACAAACCACATATCTGTGACAGATCTAAAGAGTTTCATTAACTTCATATTCTTGTCAGATAAACTTGAACAAGAAAAAAAAAAGGAGTAGCTTGAAAGCATCAAACACTACCTATACCCAGCTAGAGGACTATGCAACAGTAAATTAAGCTCTTTCTACATGTAGCCATAAAGAAGTACAATAAAATCTTAGAATCATAGAATCATTAATATTGGAAAAGCCCTCTCAGATCGAGTCCAACCAGCAACCCATTCCCATCGTGCCACTAAACCATGTCTCCAGATCAGTTGAAAGGAAATGACAACTTTAGGCTGTGCTACATTATTTCTTTACTCTTTTCTAACAACAAAAGTAGTTTTGGATACATATAATATATCTGGTATATATTATATGGTATGTATATAATATATATTGATATAATGTATATGTGTACATAGTGCAACATTATGTAAAGGTAATTCAAATATGAGATGGAAGACTAAGAAAGAGCTTGATTAAATTTGTTCACAAAAGCAACTCTTGCAGAGAAGAATTCAAATGGCAGTACATTTGCTCCGCCTTGTGTTGCTCACCTCTATTATCTTGAAGTGGTAGAAGAATTAATTCCACCAGTGTATATCCTAGTGTGTACAGCTTCTCACAGTAGCCTCACTACAACCACCTGGGGAATAGCAACTGACTTGAACACTGAACAATCATAAATTAACATAGAGTAGACAAGCACAGCACTAACATGCTAATCATTGTCTGTTCCCCTTCCCTAGTTACTTAATTCCTGAGGGCAAGCAAAATAGCTTACATCTGATGAGGTCTGAAGGCCACATATGAATCATTTCTTGTCTCTTGAGCATCCTGAGTCATTGTCATTGTGAACAAAACAATGTTATTTATTTATCGCCCATCACTGTTAGCATCTGGGTGCCATGCAGAGTTTAAAATCTTTATGTTGGCAGGCAGAGCAGAACAACCCAAGCTCAAGATTATGTCATATGGTTGTTAGATGTCATTGTTGTTAACAGCAGCTTTTTGCTTTACTTTGTCTTCTCCTTCTGCTGCTGTCACTCTGGCACTTGCAGTAAATTGCCCTTCCTCTCCCATTGTCTGAGATTTTGGAAAAAGACAATGACTGCAGAGCTGAGTTTAGGAGATAGCAGAAAGCAAGAGCTGGGGGGATTTGCTGGTAATGTAGCTCCAAGTGCTGCCATGTCATCAGCATTTTCATACTGTCAAAGCCAGTTGCCACTCTCTATTGTTTCTACAGGTATCATTCACATGTGTTTGGAATAGAACTAAGATTTTGGACAGTGATTCCCAATCCATTTACCTTTCACCTCATTTATACACTTAGTCATTCACATGATTAGTTAGAGAGCTGCTTTTTGCCTAAACAAATCCTGCATTTCCTTTGGCATCGATCACTCCTACATTAACAATGAAAACCATGTAGAGAGCATTTTATATGCTTAAAAAAAACAAACAAAAAAAAAAGACCATATCAAGAGATACGTATTTCACGAGATTTTCTAAATGTGATATCTTATTAATTGGATTATTATTTTTTGGATTTATGCCTCTTAGATTTCATATTTCAAGTCAGTGAAATATGAAAGATGCATGCTTCAAAGATGTCTTTAAAAGATGTGTTAAGTATCTGTAAAAAGCAGATCCTTAGAACAATAGGACAGACAATATTTCTGATACTTCTAGGGAGGCTGAAACATGATAATCTCACCAGCCTTCAGTAGCTCACTTACTTGGGGGTATCTGAATTTTGGAGTGCTGTGCTTGGATATTTATGGTTGTTTGTTGTTCTTTTTCCCAGAATTGTTCAGTCCTGCTGAGTTTAATGGAAATCTATGAGTAGGTGCTATGTTCAAATATGTCAACAAATTTCCCACTAAAAGAAAGTCAAGTTTGGAAGAAAGTCAAAACTTAGATCTAAAGATCCTCAGAAAAGACACTGACAACCCACAAATATGAGGCCATTTGAAATGTTCTATATGCAAATGTTCCTCACACAGAAAATACAAGAAAAATTAGGAACTATTCACTCAGATTTTTAAGCCTTGAAGTCAAACAATCATTTGGCAAAACCAAAATTTCAGCAACAAAAGAAAGAACCCTGGGAAGTTTTTCCTTACTTCTCTTGCATATAGAATGGCCCTCATTCTCACAGATACCTAACACTCAGAGATTAAGAGCTTTAAAAGGGCACCCAGAAAACTCACAGCTGGAGGAGCCCTGAGATGCCTGTAGAGAAATGGCAGTAATTTGGAACAGGACTGTGCTGGCAGAGAGCTCCATCACATCTCTATTTTCTTTTCCCACATGCATGTATCATTGTTCGACTTTGTTCTCACAGAGAGAAGCACAAGGCCTTGGTTGTAGGATTTATTTGTTTTTAACAACTGCTTCTGTCTGTATTTAATTACATTAGCACAGAAATCGTACTGTCACCTGAAGCTACTGTCACCCCATCTATTGGTCCTAAAGGCAACACAGGGATAACTGGCTGTGAACAATGCTTCTGCAACAAGCTGTTAGGCAAGGACATGAGGAATAGAGATTTCTCAAATATGCAGTTACATTTCACAGTTTCTTCCATTCACTAATCAGTGTGAATATAGTAACTCCATGACAAAACACAGTAGAAAATTTTATATGATCTCTTTACTTAAGATGCAACCAACTCCATGTTGCTATTATTTCAAAGGGTATCCAGGAGTTAGGGGAAATGGAACAAGTTAGTATGATAACCAGAAATACGTGTAGATGAGGATTAGGCTGCATATTCACGAATGATTTCAACTAAAACCATTAGTACCTTCTTTCTATACCACTAGACACCCAGCAGTAGACAACAAATCCTCTGCAAATCTCCATCCACCCCCAAAAAATTATCTAATTAATGCATAGTAAAGGAAAAAAATTCTGCTGCAGGTGTAAATGAACTCAACCAAAGTCATAGTCAGGGAAAATTAATGTAATAAGATATTGATTAAAAATCCAGATAATCTTCTAGCTTTTAATGACTGTCATCAGATTTTACTGATAAGAGGTGAATCTTCTACTGAAGATTCATTGTGAAGGTTACCAGTGAAAATTCTCCCAGGGCCAGAGAGGACAAGGTATTTATGTTAACATGTGATGATATATCAACATTTGACAAGAAAAGTAAGTTTCCGGCCATGTGAAACACCTGAAGTATCCTGAGAGACTACAATATTTTAATGGTTTAGATTGACCTAAAATTTTCATTATATTTTTTATCTATATTTTGTAATATACTCTATTCTTCTTTACTTACAAAAAAAATCTAGAACTTCCATTTTAAAAACATTGAAAAGGCAAACAACTGGCATGCAACCTCATTTCACATTGACTGCCACTGGATTTTTAATTGTGTTTAAGTATGTGCAAAAATGCATCATTATTAACATCTCAGTCCAGAGTATATGGTTTCTGGGATGGTGTATCTATGACAAATGCACATGGAAATGATCAAAGAGCTAAATGCTCTGCAGAAAAGTGCTCAATTACTCACCAGAAAAGCGTGATATAAATCAGGCTGCATGAGCTACGTGTACTGAGAGCTTGGCTCAGACCACAACTCCCATTCAGGCACTGTTTGTACTGAGACATAATTAGTTTGTTATATTACTAGTTTTCTAAACACTGTGTCCGTTACAGAGTTATACCCTCTACACTCAGTGCTCTCTTATCTCTTGTTCTTTATTACCAAGTCTTGAGCACTCTATTCGGTCTGTCAACACTGAATATTATTTGCATTATTTAAACCATAAAAGCAGGTTCAGCCCTTTCTGCGTTCACCCCATGATCTACAACACTCACTCAGAAATAAATTACCACTGATTATTTCAGTGGTTGTTATAACACCTGTGATGCCTTTCAGAGTCTGAGTGGATATCATATATGTAATATACAAACATATGCACTATGGAACATTACACAAGTAATGAAGAAAGAAAAAAGAATTTAGTGGAAATATTTTCTATTATTAAAAAAAAGAAGACTATAAACAGACTATTTACATTCTACATTTTTACATTAGTGGACACAATAAAAAAATTAAGTGTATATTGCTGAAAGTGTATCATATATAGAGTTTTATTATTTTATATATGATATCATATAATGTATGTACTATGCCAATTTAAATTGCTTAAGAAGTACAAAGTATATTTTTAAAAATTACTATGTAATTCAAACTTACTTTCCTTTGCTTTGCTTTCATATGAAAGACAATTTTGACATAGCAACACATCAAAAGTTAGGTGGAGACCTCAGTACTGTGAAGGACAGCAATCTTAGGAGTTTGTAATTCTTTATCTTTAATAATATAGGGCTAAAAGCACAACAGCTCATCTTCAGCAAAACCTCAGAAAACAGACTATCGTACAGAAAAAAGGTAATACAATGTCATATTTTCCCTTGATGTATTCAGATTCTCTTTAGAGTCACTTGACTTGGAATTAAAAAGGCAGTATATGGTCACTTTATAGCACAGAAACTAAGTAGGTTAGCATTGGTAGTATTGTGAAAAGGAGTTGTGAAATACTTTTAGCCTTTGTTATGTGTCCTTAAAGGAGAATGATAGGAAACCAGGTAGGTCAGAAACAGTGGCAGCCCTGCCTGTTAGAACCCAATAGAAATTTCTATACTGCTTCATCAGCTTTAATCACACACAGACTGTGCTACCTGGAAAGAGCAGTCGGTATTACAAAATAAATAAATAAATGTATATATCCCTGTGTAAGACTGTTACACAGCATCTATTTAGACATCTGCTAATAAAAGAAGTCATGAAAAGATACTGCAAGGGTATTTACAAAGCTTGCTTGGAGCTGGTTCCTCAGTAACTGAGGTGACAAAGGCAATTGAGAAAGCAATGGAAAAGGCATTGAATAAGTTTAGAATGTGTATTGAAATTAAAATGCTTAATTAAAATTCTGTGTCTTCTCTCTACATTTTCTAATTCAGCCGTAAGAATTTGGAACAAAGTGCACTTTTCTGTATTACTATTTCCTGGCAGCAGAAAGGTTCTAAATAACACTGTGATACTGTTGTCTGCCCTATGCTGCATCTGTCATTAGTATTTCACTTTGAACACCCAAGACATTACTATGTGCAGTAGTAATAAAAAGATGTCTTCAAGGTAATTTTCCCCTTAACAAAAAGAAAATGCCAGCAGACTGCATTGACAGCTAGCTGTCCTGCAGCACCTCTCCAGCCACTCAGCACACCTTGGTCCTATTTATGTTGGATAATTTCTGATTAACTCGTTTTCTGCTGATGAAAATGGCACAGCAAGCATCATGCCAAACATGCTTGTATCATGAGAAAGGGACCAAGATCTCATTTTTGTGCTAAAGACCTTCCACTGCCTTTTCACAGTGCCCCCATTATTTGAAGTTCAGTGTGCACCCATTTTCCCACTGCTGGAGGCTGCAACATCCCTCCACCAAGTCCTTCCCCAGGCCCTGTTCCCCACATTCTGGAACTACCTTAGCACAAGTCTGACTTGATTAGCCAAATCCACTCGTGATTTAAGTTTCCCAGGTTTTGGACTCATTTCACTGAGAGGTTGGTGAGGTGCTACTGTAACAGGATGTTCAGAGAGGTTGTAGATGCCCAGTCTCTGGAGGTGTTCAAGGCTAGTTTGGATAGGACCCTTGACAGCCTAATCTGGTACTTAATCTAGTGATTGGCAACCCTGCCTGCAGCAGGGGAGTTGGAACCTGGTGCTCCTTGAGGTCCTTTCCAGCCCAAGGCATTCTGATTCTGTTTTCTCTGTCTGGAACAAGGCTTTGTGAAAGAACTGAAGCTAATGAGAGTGAAACAATTGTCTCGGTCTTGTTACTGCCTCCCTGGTGTAAGCAGCAATAAGGAAAATGCAAAGGACTGTCAGACCAGCTTTTCTGTAGAAGCACAGCAGCTCTGTGCAGACCAGACAGCCAGTGCTGTCTGTTATGATGGCCAGATAATTAGACACAGCTGAGATGAAAATACCCAAGATGTCTGTGAAGAAAGCTGCATGCACAAAAGAATGAACCTATAGCTGAGAATCCAGAGCAGAGCTTCTACAGCACCCTGTGACTCCCAGTTCCCACTGCTATCAGGGCCTGCTTTGAATATCTTACAGGATGCCTATAGTATTATGCTGCTCTATCAGCCACTCTCCATCTGTGAGGACCTTCCCCTCACGAGTACTAACCCACAGCCAAACATTTCAATTTGGAAAGTCCTTTGAAAATATTTTAAGCACAGAGGATGAGCAATTACAGACTTCTTGGATGTTCATATTATTCTGCATCCAGGAATCCTCTGCAAGAATAGATGGTTTCAGACTGTGTTTTCATAAATAAGACTGAACACAACAAGGAAAGAAAAATTAAACCACAAACTGGAGGGAAATCCTTTTCTAGATTAAAAATTGTCTCAAACTGGTTGGCTAAAGCCTTTTTTCAGAACTTCTAGTATATTTTTTAAAGAAACAGTCTCCTTGTCCTATAAGCAGTGTTGCCAGAACAAAGCTATCTCTTTCAGTTAGTTTTGAGCAGAGTACATTTATTTACTATATACATATATTTATAATATATGTATATATATTTACATATATATACATTTAAGTACTTCCAATGAAGATACTAACTTCCACAGAATCTTTTCAAACAATTTCAGTGATTGCATGTCAGTGGTCTTTTATAGGTTTGAGTTTTAATTTCTTGATTTGAGGAGATACGATCTCTCGTTAGTTTTCAGTGCTGGTTTATGGAACTTGCAACATTTCCCAAGAGTGGTCACACTATTTTTTTCCAGAAAGCCATAGCTTTGTGCCAAATAGAAAAATATATAAAAAATAAAATAAAAAATGAAAAAAACAGAATCACCAAGGGACTAAGCCAACCTTGGACATAAATTTCTCCACTGGCACCGATTTACACAGCACCTGCTCCTAATCACGCCAGAAGAAGAAAGCTGCGTAAACGTAGAGAGTGGGAGACAGCAAAATTGACGCTGCACTGAGTCATTGTAGCAACAGCCCAGTGAAGAAGCTAAACACTGACTTATACTTTCTCTCAAATTCATCTGGCCCAGAATAAGAGAAAACCACCCCAGCTGTGCAGCATAGTGTTGGAGCAGGAGGTCTGCAGTAATAAGACAGAAGCTTCACTCTGGGTTCTTCATAGTTAGTATCACGGAAAATTTTCAGTTATTAGAGTTACCTGTTTGCTTCAGTAAGATGAGTCAGAAATCGTATTACTTGCTCCAATGGCAGAGAAGTCAAAGGAAGTATGAGTTAGGGGCTGGAGAGTTCTTTTACTGTCACTGTCAGACTAAAAATAGAAGAATGTCTTCTGTAGTACTAGAGGTGTCTTCAATCCCTTCAGCATTTGTTTCTGTTGAGTTAGATCATATATCAAATTTAACTTAATTTTCATTAGAATTGCTTGATCTAACTGCCACATCTCTGAAGACACAGCCGCAAAGAGACATCAACAT
Organism: Odontophorus gujanensis; assembly: GCA_013399175.1. Taxonomy (NCBI): domain Eukaryota; kingdom Metazoa; phylum Chordata; class Aves; order Galliformes; family Odontophoridae; genus Odontophorus; species Odontophorus gujanensis. The sequence goes on along the minus strand of VXAB01006138.1, from coordinate 85,657 downwards.
GTGCTGTCCACTCTGAGACAATATAAACTCTTCGAGAGCGTTGAATCCGTGACCTTGGTACTGCCATGTGACAAAGGACAGGTTACCACATCTCTGTTCTTATTTTGTAATCTCTGCTAATTAGTTGTAGCAGCTTTGTGTACACAATGCCTTTTTACCTCACACCATTGTTTTACTGGGTACACATTCTCTCAGATCTGCAGTCACACTGTCTGAAGCAGTCAGAGGTCTTGTAGTCCTTCCTTGTTGCACGTTGCAGCTCTTAGATACACTCCTAGTGTTATTAGCATCACCTTTGCTAACAAGCAAAAGTAGGAAAGCATTTGCAGGATGAGTAAGGCCAGCACAAACTGACAAAGCTGTTTACTGTCGTTGGTTGTATTTTCTTGTACAAAAAGAGAATTGCCTGATCCAATCATGGAATATCACTCACTTATTTTATCCACTAGCTGTGGATGTCAGAACACTGAAAAGTCTAGTAAACCCCAACCTGAGCTACTACCTGATCAGTGCAGCTTAGTTCCACAGGACCATTTACTTCACACTTGGAAAGAAAAAAAAAAAAGGCTAAGGATTTTGCCAATCCCATTTTGATTCTATTAACAAGACTTTTAAGTAATAAATTCAGCTTCCACCTGCAAATAGTATTTTGGAAATGGAACAGGTGTTGTTTTACCTCTCTATTATGGGTCTGGGAGAAGGACAGTAACAGAGATGATTTGAACAGATGCTACCTTCTGTAACAGAAGGGCAATGATGGAATTTTAATCACTAGGCAGATATATATTCCATGAAGTTTATTACCAATATGGAAACCCGTAGGAGCGCTGTGCTGATTGCTGGAATGGGATGTTACATCCATACCCACCTTTATTAACAATAATAGAGCTACACATAAACAATAGAGGGANCTGGAGAGTTCTTTTACTGTCACTGTCAGACTAAAAATAGAAGAATGTCTTCTGTAGTACTAGAGGTGTCTTCAATCCCTTCAGCATTTGTTTCTGTTGAGTTAGATCATATATCAAATTTAACTTAATTTTCATTAGAATTGCTTGATCTAACTGCCACATCTCTGAAGACACAGCCGCAAAGAGACATCAACATGTGCTGTCCACTCTGAGACAATATAAACTCTTCGAGAGCGTTGAATCCGTGACCTTGGTACTGCCATGTGACAAAGGACAGGTTACCACATCTCTGTTCTTATTTTGTAATCTCTGCTAATTAGTTGTAGCAGCTTTGTGTACACAATGCCTTTTTACCTCACACCATTGTTTTACTGGGTACACATTCTCTCAGATCTGCAGTCACACTGTCTGAAGCAGTCAGAGGTCTTGTAGTCCTTCCTTGTTGCACGTTGCAGCTCTTAGATACACTCCTAGTGTTATTAGCATCACCTTTGCTAACAAGCAAAAGTAGGAAAGCATTTGCAGGATGAGTAAGGCCAGCACAAACTGACAAAGCTGTTTACTGTCGTTGGTTGTATTTTCTTGTACAAAAAGAGAATTGCCTGATCCAATCATGGAATATCACTCACTTATTTTATCCACTAGCTGTGGATGTCAGAACACTGAAAAGTCTAGTAAACCCCAACCTGAGCTACTACCTGATCAGTGCAGCTTAGTTCCACAGGACCATTTACTTCACACTTGGAAAGAAAAAAAAAAAAGGCTAAGGATTTTGCCAATCCCATTTTGATTCTATTAACAAGACTTTTAAGTAATAAATTCAGCTTCCACCTGCAAATAGTATTTTGGAAATGGAACAGGTGTTGTTTTACCTCTCTATTATGGGTCTGGGAGAAGGACAGTAACAGAGATGATTTGAACAGATGCTACCTTCTGTAACAGAAGGGCAATGATGGAATTTTAATCACTAGGCAGATATATATTCCATGAAGTTTATTACCAATATGGAAACCTGTAGGAGCGCTGTGCTGATTGCTGGAATGGGATGTTACATCCATACCCACCTTTATTAACAATAATAGAGCTACACATAAACAATAGAGGGAATTCAGCAACTGAGAAACATGAAATGTTATACTTCATCTTTTGTTCTGAAAATAAGTCTTACAAAACAGATGCTGAGAAAATGCCAAATATTATTAATTTCTACAGCTATTAGGTCAATGAAAAATAACGTTCACATGAGGTCATGAACTTCAACATACTCTGAGTAAGGCACTGTGACTCAGAGGAGCATCTGTGACACAACTCATATTACCTCCCTGGCTTCCTTTCATTCTGCCATATGGCAACTTTCAGCCCACCATGAGCATCCTGCATTTTCTCTACTCTTTGGGGAGTAAATTGAAGAACAGAAGGTAAAACTCAGAATGCTCTCCTTAACCACACCATCAGCCATATGATTGGACACTTAACTGCATAGCATGTTATAGAAGAAGGTTTACTGCTTCTTTTTGCCCCTAAAAACAGCTCTTGGACAACTGTCCCCCTGTTCCTTTATCTGACACAGTATCTGACAGAATAAATTATTCCTCTGATCGTCACAACTACTTTTGAACATACAGCCTATTAATTACTTTAATCCTTCAGTACTGAGTTCAGCAATTTAGAACTAGACCCTATTTATTTTCTCCACACCGTTCAAGATTGTATGACCTCTATCATACCCGCTGAGCGTATGTGTCATACAAGTCAAAGTCCAGCCTTTTACAAGAAAACGTGTTTTTTAATTAATGCCAGCCCTGGAAACTCAGCTCACATCCCTCAAAGGCAGTTGTGTTATTTAGACCATACGTCACCTTATTAAAATTTTAATAGAACAAATACTAAGTGTAATCAAGAGACCACTGAAATTAACAAGATTATGTCTATTGGTGTAGTTGGATTTTGGGTGCAACTAAGACCTATGAAACTGATGCAGTAACTCAGTGCAATTACACAGGGGTCCAGAAATCAATGAATAAGTCTTCTCAGTTGGTGTAATGCTATGTGAGCTGTTCCACAAACCAGAATGGGATTTGTTCTGTAAGGCTGATTGTGCTTTAATACACTAAAACAAGCATCTGTACCTGGGAATACTCACAGTGAGTTGAAACATTTGGGATTCATTTAATTCAAGTACTCTTCATATAAATTTATGGACTCTATGCACCTTCTAATTGTATTCTTACATAGCTGTACCCAGCAGTATATTCACATTTCTGGGAAAATCTGTACTTACTATGGCAACAGAGGTATATCTCATGATTCTTTCTATCCTCATAGATCTCTTCCCTTAATCTCTGAGAAAAGGTTTTTTGGTCAAATACAGCTGATGACTGAAATGGTCCCTGCTAGTTGATTTGAATCAGAATCATTTGTGCCGGAAGAGACCTTTAAAGCCCATATAGTCCAACTCCCCTGCAATGAACAGGGACACCTACAGCTCGATCAGGCTTCTCAAGGTCCAGCCTCACCATAAACATCTCCAAGGATGGAGCATTCACCAACTCTCTGGGCAACATGTTCCAGTGCCTCACCACCCTTACTGTAAAAAACTTCTTCTGTATACCCAACCTAGGTCTCCCCCCTTTGAGTTTGAAAACATTTCCCTTTGTCCTGTCACAACAGACCCTGCTAAAGAGTCTGTCCCCTTCTTTCTTACAATTCCTTTTAGATATTGAAAGACTGTTTCCTACCATTTCAACTTCTTTCCTTCTACCAGTGCATGCAATCTGGTGGTTTTGGTTTTCACCTCTTCAGCAGTTCAGACAGTTTTTATACATCCAGAGTAAGTTAGGCAGTAAGTTACATGACACACCAATTCAGGGTTTAAAAATGCAATTTTCAATACATTAAGAGATTTGAAACAAGATCAGAAAAACAGATCAACCTGTAAGCTGTCACAGCTTTAGTGAGCTGTGTACAGTCTGGATTTATACACAGCAAATCTACACATGATTTGAAATTATTTCCATAATTTATAAGCTTAGAAGAATTTCTTGAAAATTGACTTTGGATCTATTAAAAAGTGAACTGTTCATCTTCCTGTTTCATTATAAACATTTTGACAAAGCTGTTCATCCTGAAGTAAAATAGTATTCTCCTGACATACTAGACAAAGAAGCCAGCACTGAGGCCTCAAACAAAAGTCTCTGTTCCCTGCAGATTAAAGCACATTATGTTGCAAAGTTTTTGTAATGAAATTGTATTGAATAATTCTACAGTTCATGTGTTATCAGAATTTCATATAAGATAATATTTGCTTCTCCTGAAACTCCTTCAGAATAGACCATATCCTGTAGTCTGTTTAAAATGAAGTAAGTTTACAGAGCTGGTTTCTGACTGGCCAAGAACAGTAGCAATTGGGACTCAGTGGAAAGTTTTCAAGCAGCTGCTTGCTTACTCAGACCAAGAACGTTCCAAGTCTCAATTTCCTGTTGTCAGTGGATCATTCCTGCCATTATTTCAATAAGTATATCCTACATGATTATGGGAAACGCTGTATGGCAGGTATCCTAAGAAATTCCTGAAACCCCATTCTCGTTTCTTCCTCTGTCCCTCAGTTTTAATCATGAAGTGAAGGAAATGCTTTTTTTTTTTTTTTTTAATTCACATTTAAATTATTACATATCGCAGTAACTCATGTTTTATATTGTTTTCTAAGTGTAATGGCTCCTTGAAGCCTTAGTCAGAATATACCCTATTGCTTATCTATAGCATCCTCCACAAGAGTTGTATGGTCTCATAGCTGCTTAATTTTACCACTTGCCATTAAGGACTCAGCAGCGATTTCTGTGCCATGTCATGCATTTTATTCTCTCCTCTCTTTTCTTTTTCAAAATGTCATACTCTAGACAAATTTTAGAGACTCTACATTCTTCCCCTCCCTGACACTGTTGATGCTGCTGACACTGGAAAAATACACTCTATGGAAAGTTTGCCATCACTTATTTTTATAGCCTGGTCTTCTCCTGTGTCTGCTTTTTCTTTTGTTCCATCAGTACTTCTTTCCATAGATCTTTCTTGTTTCAAACTCTTTTGGCTTGAGATCTTAGCATATCATGCAAACTACAAGTCGGAATCTTTCTTCTGCACAACCATCTCCCTCCAGCCTCATTCCCACTCCAATTCAGTGCTAACAGTAGAATAAGGCAATTAGGTAACACACTAGTGTAAAGTATATGATTAAAAGCCATTAAGAGATTTCAGTTGGATTTCTTCCCAGTTTTTAAATAGTAATTCAGCACACTTTAATTATGAAAATAATATGTTGTCATTTTATAAGACAAATGCTTAGCTTTTAAAAGAGAAATGCTTTTTATAACAGAAAATCATAGCCACAGGGATATTAAACACACCTATTTGACTTTGTACAACATATTTTTAATTCATAAAACCTGTCATACCATGAAAAGGGCAGTAGTCCAATAACCCAAGAAATCCTAATAAGGTCCTCTGTGTTGGAACACTGATACTAAGATTTGTTTGATCATTATGTATAACAAAAAATATAACATACTGCTTTATTTTTATACATTTATATATTTCTTCCTAAACATTTTTTTCCTCTGAAACACTAGAAAACCGACAGACTAAAAATTAAGACAAACATTAATTAAAGCATTAATTAATATGAAAGTAATCAGCATTATAAGTTTTATTAATACTTACTGTCTTAAGACAGTGCCTTGGAACTTCCATTTTGGCAGGGATCTCTGACTACCTTCGTAGCAATAAATAAAATAAGGATCAGAGAAGAGACATAAGGCCCTCACCCACAACGCATGTACTGTTGAATTCCTTGGACACTCCCTGGCAGATTTTGGACCCTCACAAATTAACACCTTCCCAAACAGATTATGAACCCACTACTTTCCATAGCCCACACTGAGAACCACTCCCAGTACACATTTTGGATGCTGTCTTCCTGTTTATGAGAATGTATGACACGATCTGTGCTGCTTCAGGTGGACTAAGAGAATGGTTGAAATTTTCTTCTTGGAAAGACAACCTGTTGTGACAGGTGAGTAATATATATAGACTAAGATTACCAAGACAGTTTACAACTTAAATACAAACATCTGAGAATTAATTAGAAGGAAAAAACATAACCTTCCATTTTAATAGCTTCCTAATTTCTGGTCCGATGTTTTAGTGGCTGTGTTACATTCTTTAATCTGACTAATACTTTAAATTCTCTGCAACTCTGTCAGCACACAAGATTTTCCAATTCAGAACAGTCAGGCTTTTACATTTTTATGTATATCTATCTCCCACCCATATGCATATAATCTGACCCAAACAACCTCCTTTATATTTAATTTATATGTGCTTCATCTTACCAAGCACAAATCAAAAAACATGCCATGAAATCAGGATCATTGCAAAACATCAGTGTCAAAAGAAACAAAAGAATCTAGGCTTCTTAATTTTTGTTAGCTCTTTAGTACTCTACTTAAGCACTCTTTAAGGGTCTACAGACAAAGAAGAGGTAAGTCAATAACTGGAGCAGTATTTCCATATGTATTTAGTTGTAATTCTGCACAAATTTCAAACAAAACCTGACATTTTAAGAAAAACCTCCTTAATTCTGCTAGCTTTTCTCAGTTGAGAGTGCCACCTATATGGTTAGTTTATCTTTATGATATAATAATAACATCCTTAAATTAAATCAGAAACAAATTAAAGTGAAATATCAGGCTGTACATGGAATATTGACAGAACGTATTTATTACCACAGACTGCAAGTCTGAACAGCTGTGAGGATAGATTAAAATAGTACTTCTCTTAAAGAATAAAAATAACTGAGGTCATAAAATTTAGATGAGCAAGGAGCAAGATTCTTAGAGCGATAAAGAGAAAAAAAAAAGAGTGCATTTCACAGGAAAAGCAGAAAATGCAATTTTGAGTCACTGCAATCACTATAGATAATGAAATAAAGGATAGCAGCTATATTCTCTTCAGTAAAATTGCTGCTTAAATTAGCAGAAAATTTCACTAGCGAACATCTTGCAATATTGGAACAAATTGAGAACATACTTTTGAAAAGCTCATCACTAAAGCAAGAAGAAATTATTTTTTATATTCAAGGTACCAACAAAATTCTTAAACAGAACTGTCATGAAATTGTTTTGAAGTTATTTCCAAATTACTGCTTTTATCCCTCCATCTTCACTTAATTAGTCATCATGGCCTTGATTTTGCAAAATCCTTATGCAAACTCTGAATAGAGAAAAAACAGGCCTCAAAAACACTTATCCCCCATACTAGATAGAATTTCAAAATAAGAACTAACATCTGAATTCAAGTGTTAAGGTAAAGTGGGAGTCACTCCCTTGAAGCAAAGGCTTAAAATAAATGTGTCCCTGAAATAGTTGCCAAATTAAATTTAGTATTTCCATGGATATGAGCTCTATCCATACTGTGAGGAACACAGCTGTTATCTGTCTATGTTAGAAAAAAATTAACTATAAGCAGTTACACAGTCATCCCTACTTTTACCCTCTCCTCCCACTAGGCCATCACGACCTCTGACAGACCAGCTGCGCTTCTTTCAGCTTTCATGTTGGAAATTTCCATTTCTTAAGATGCACAGATTGTGAGAAACAAATATTTGCCATACATGGTTACAGGAAACTGCAGAAAGGAGGAGCCTTCTCACTTCTTTCAGCCTTCGTTTTGCTGTTTTTATATATATACATATAACTCCAGTGATGACTAAATCTGTTAGTTATGTTCTACCCTAAAGAGTCACATTATTTACATCTCCTTTCATCCACTCACTACAACAATGCACAAGGTAGAATTCCCAATTTATTACAGAAAGAAATCTTTGTCTCCTTTTCTTTTATGGCTTGATCTCTAATAAAAAACACTAATTCCTTAATACTGCAAAAGAACAGAACAGCACAAATAGTTTTTGCTGTGGCATCAGGTCTCAAATTCCTATTCTCGAGGAAAGGCAACAAAATGAACACTAGATGTCTCACACCAATTTCCTTCTGAACTCTCAGGAAATCTAACAAAATATAACTCTGATATCTTGATCAAAACTCCGTCTCCTCTGTGATAAACACTGCTATAAACCAGGGTAAATCCAAAACTAAATGACTGCAAACAACAATAAATTCAGTCAGTGAAAAAGAATGTTTACATACTGGTGAAGGAAAAACAAAAGAGATATCCTGCAAGAGCAAAATAGGCTGTTATAGGTTATGTAATGCAGAGAATCCATCTCTGACTTGCTGCTGCTCATAGCCTAATGAGAAATGGGATTAAACTTTTATTTTACACAAAACAATTGCATGACATATAACTAACCTCGTGAATCATAAAGAGGGAAGTTAGGCACACCAATATTTTAGTAAAGCACATGAAGTGAAACTTTCAAGAACAGCCACAGTCTAAGAGAATAAAACAATTTCAAAGCCATTGCTGAGCCTTCAAGGCATATCTTGAATGAAATTTCCAGTGTGCAGCACTTTCCTGGGCTCTGTTAGAGACAAGATCACCAAGCAAGCAGGCTATTAACCTAGCTAGGTATGCTAGTGACTGCCCTAGCTTAGTTTCACATTTTCTAAAATTTCAAGCTGATTTATAGATCTTACCCACCAAAGACACTAAAAAAAAGTAAAATAATACAAAGATGAGTAAAGGCATTGCAATTCTATAAATGTGCATCTTTCTGACAAATCAAGATTATTAATTTGAAATTTAACTTGAAATGGACAACAAAGATTCCGAAAGCATTCAGTCAGTTTTGCTATTACTTACATGCACATGACTTTCTTTCAGGAGCTCAATGTGAAGAAACTGTGATTTTTCATCTGCTTTAATAAATCAAGATTGTTACTGAAATCTTTACTACTTTTACATTCAGAACTCCATAGAAAAAAAATATCTCTAAGTATATTTACAAACTCATTCATCTTCAAACTAGTGAAACCAGTTCCCATATGCCTGATGTCAAATGTGTATAAAATAACTGAAACATTAAGGATTTAGAAAAGGGTTGGATAACTGTAACAACAGTGTTAGCACTTACTAAAATGAGCTTTAGTAGGAGAGTGAAAAGGAGCAGACAAAATAGTGGCTTGGTATTTCAGAAAAAGCAAGAGGCGATAATTCCCATTATCATTTAACGAGGTAAAAATCTGAATTTTGAGAGTATAAGACTCACATTCTAAATCTACACCATAAAAACTCACCTCTATAGCTGAGAATTTGCTTTAACTTCTTTTCTGTTTGTTCAGAGTTGTTTTTTGTTTTTTTCTTAATGAAGACTCTTATTACATCAGCATGTCTATGGACTTTAAAACCATTTTAGACCATGTTAGACACAAGACTTTAACTTTCACATTTTTCCTGAAGCTACATTTTGATAGGTACAGATTTATTCTTCTGACACTTTTCAGAACTATCAGTTGATAGAATTACTGAATTATTTAAAGATTTAATAAGTACTCTGTGAATTATGTTTTTAAACTGTGACCAGTCCAGATCATCTACTCCAACTTAGGCAATTGGCGTCTTCATCTAGCATTGGTTGTAAAACTATACACACAGTAATCAAGTACAGTAATGAATTAAAAATGCTTGTACCAATTTCAAGAAAATCTGATAGCTTTGTCTAGATGCATAAAGGATGCACATATATCTATGGTTAAAACACTTTTGTAGCTAGTTCTAAAAGAGCATCTGCTAATGGAACTAGATAAAACAATTAAGGATACTACGTTGAGATACTCTCCCACTGAGAACCTCCTGCAATGGCAGGTTGGGGAAATATTCCTCATCTGGTTCCCTAAAAGGAAACCACAGCTTAAACAATCTTCCACTGAGCTTTACAGACCTACAAAGGGTAATTTCGGCAAAGCCAAACTGCATTCTTGCAGATGAAAATCTTTCACACAATCCCTTTGTTACAATCCAGTTAATAATTGTGGTGATCACCATCTGGGTGCTTCATATCACAGCAGATGCCTCTAAGCAATTGCTTTTCGTAGTTTCCTTTTACAAATTTACACCAAGATATTGTAGTAACTGCAGGAGTTATAAATTGTACATTCCATTTTCCTACTGAAAATTTGTGGATAAGTATTTGGTTCAGGTTAATATTTTCTAGCCTTTTTCCGGACTGGTTTAGTGTATTCAGAAACAAAACTGACATGAAATCAGATAATATGCACAAATATTGTCTTTCCTTAGGACAGTCTGGACCTCAGTTTTGTACTGTTTTTTCAGATTTTTTCTTCCTGAATCCTTGAAATACCTTCTGTGTTTTCTCCAAAATTATACTTACAAGTTACTCTTCTTAATTTGTACGGCTTTTACTCAGGTACTTTCTCACTTAACGATATTTATTCAATTGTAACTGACCAAGGTCACAAAGTTTAGTTATACTGAAAAGCCCTAAATCTCAGATGAACCCTCAAGCTGAGGGTGAAGGAGCTGGGAATTAGACCCACAAAGCTTAACAGGAGGAAGCCTGAAATTTAGTCCAGGCCTCTGAAATATTCATGACACATTTGTTTGCAATACCATATGAGTATTTATCAGAGATGAAGAGATAGGAAGAGCGAGGAACAAGCTAAGGAAGAAGCAGATGAAATTCAAAACTCATTTCAATACTGATAATAGCTGCAGGCTCAACATCTTATAGTAAACGGTAGTATGGTAGTAAAAATTGTATTCAGTAGAAAAACAAGCAACACACATTTCTCTGCACAGCTTTTTTTCTGGGAAGAAACTCTAAGTGTTTTGGTAAGGTGCATCCCCTCGATGAAGCAGTCTGAGTTCCAGGATACACAGACCACAACTGCAGGCCTGAGCCAGCCAGAAGTATATAATTAATAGTCCCAGTAATAACTGTATCATTCAATTTCTTTTCTCCATGCTATTTTTATAACTAATAAGAATGCTGTCCCTTACAAATGCCAAATTGCCTGTAGAGAATTTATTAAGCTCCAACTGGAACTAGTGTCTGATAATGTCTTAGATAATGCTAGTAATTTGCTGTTTTTTTCTTCTCTTGTATAAACTGTAACTCAATGTTTTTTCTTTACTCAACCATATAGGCAAGGCTCACATTTCCCAGTCTTTCAATTATTTCACAAAAATTAATACTCTCTTAATGCTAGTTGTACCTACTCCAAAGCCTCATCGCTTGTCTCATTGTTGAAGTTCACTCCTCCTTTCTCACTCAGCCCACCTAATACCTGAGCTAACTTGCTGTGACTGCACAGGCATAGGAAGTCAGGTACAGCTCAATGTACACACAAAACATCCCTCAGCATAAAAGCAGAGGCAATAAAAAACATCTAGTCAACCCCAGGAAATAAATAAACACATCAGATGGGGGACCATACCTGGTTCTAACCAAGGTAATACATGCTATCCATCAAAGCATCAAGTGTGCATTCATTTTACACCACCAGAATTAAAAATCTGCTTCAATGCTTTGCACATAAAACACGTCTGGAACATTGAACCCAAGTTAGGTGTCAAAGTGCCTTACACAATCACGGAAAGAATGAGGCCCATCAGAGTGGATCCAAAACAACCGAATGGAGAAAGGAGCTTCTTGTGTAGCCAGAAGGAGTTCCAGGAATAGCAAACTCAAAGGAAAGAGCCTCCAGAAAGCCTCCCTAACACATGAGCTGGGTAATAAAATCCATTCAAAGGTGAGGAATTCCTAGGAACTGATGATAACTGGGGCCGTGAAAGAACAAAAATCTTAATGGAACAGAGACTGTCACAACTGAGTACAGCAAGAATAGGAGGTTCAACAGGCAAAGGCAGAGGACACTACTGATCCAATGAGAAGAGTGTGCAAGATGTATATATTTCTTCTACACTCACAGTTTTGTAACAGACTTTGGTAAATTCTCTCAGAAGCTACTCTATATCAAATTCCTGGACGCATCAGTAATATCCTACACTTGATGTAGCCAAGATCCCTTGGAACTATGCCCTGAAGTTACTCCACATGTTATCTATCGACGTGCATATCCTGGATAAGAAACAGTGCTACTTTATCTGTGGCTAATCAAACAAATTGGATCCAGAAATGGTGATCTCCAGAAATGGATCTAGCACAGAGTGACTGATGCCTCTAGTCTGATCAATAAATCTGTGAAAGGAGGGAACTAAAAGATGCAGATGTAAACATCTGCAGAGTTCTGAAGTGGACACTTAGATTCCTCCACAGTCCTGCTTTAGAATGTCAAATTTCATTCAGGACTCACTTATATTGAGTAAAAACTAGTCATTAAACTTATACAATATTCCCCAGCACCAGCTGGCTCAGTAGGAGAATTCAAACATCTTCCAGACAAAAAACAGTCATTCCCATTTGGCAGCATGAAAGTGAAGCAGAGGTTTCCGTAGTCCTCCTTCCAAATCAGTACTCTGAAGACCCAGGTGGCATGTGAGCCTTGCCCAGAAGTGTGAAAATATTAGCTATTTGACACTAGATCATAACTTCTGCTTCCTTAACCAAGTCTTATAGAAATATTATCTTTCAGCAGAGCTGAGATATAACCTGCACTGTACCAGGACAACATACATCCCAATTTGGGAGTGGTTTCCTGGAGGCTATACTCTGGTTCTCAGTGAAAATACCTGAAACATGATCATGCTTCTCAAAGAAAGTGGAATCATGATCTTTAAACGCTATTTTAAGCTAAAGGCTCAGAGGGAAAACTTTCCAGAAATCCTTTAACAGAACATTAAAGATTTCATGCGCAAACATACACAGCACTTGTAATAAAGGCCAACATTACAGATTCTTGGAGCTCACCCCAGGCTCACTCAAACACCAGACCACAGCAGCACTGTCCATTCTCATAGTAACTCATGGTCTAAATCAAATTCCAGCAACACTGAGCTTCTCTGATTACAATGTGGTGGCTAAAATAATGCATCACTTCACATTGTTCCAGGAAGCCAGGGATCATCCTGTTTAATTACTCAACATTTTGGCTAAGCTACTCTTCCCCACACATTAACATTTCCATACCTCTCAGTTGAACTGTGTATTTATCATGTAAGATAATATCAGGGGGGAGGGGGTTTACTGAAGACATGTGACATTGTTGGGGTGAAAAAATGATGGAAATTCATTTGCTCATTGAAACTCTTCATGCATATTGTATTAAGAGATAAAAAGATCATCTTATGCTACCCTACTCTCGTTTGGGATGATCTAACAAGTCTTATTAACAACGATAGCAGCAGACAAGCCACTCTTACTTTTGCCAAGTCACTCTCCATCATTTTTGAAAAGTTGTGGCTGTCAGGGTAAGTCCCTGGTGACTAGAAAAAGAGAAATATCACTCTAACATTTAAGAAAGGAAGAAAGAAAGAACTGAGGAACTGCAGGCCAGTGAGCCTCACGTATGTTCCTGGGAAATTTATGAAACATAACACCCTGAATCATATGTTGAGGCACACATAAGATGAGAAGGTGATCTGAGAGAGCCAGCATGACATCACCGAGAGAGGGTCATGCCTGACTGGCCTTCTACAATGTAATTATGGCATCAGTGGTCAAAGGAAGGGCAATGGATGTCATCTACCTTAGACACTGTCCCCCACCACATCCTTTATATCTAATTGGAAAAATATGGATTTGAAGGTTGTACTATTCAGTGGATAAAAAATTGGTTGAATGGTCATATCCAGAGGGTTGTCGTCAGTAGCTCTAAGTTCAGATATAGGGTGGTCATGAGTATTACCCCCAAGCTATCCATCTTGGGACTAGTCATTTGCAACATCTTTATCAGTGACATAGATTATGTGATCAAGTGCACCCTCAGCAGTTTGCTGATGAAACCAAGCTGAGTGGTTGCTGAGTGGATCTTTATTTAACTCTATCATCCAAGGATTTCCCATTCTGCACAGAACCTCAGTAGTCTTATACCTCTTGATGTCTGTCTGCTACAACAGTGAAACAGTACAGAAAGCAGAGGTACCACAGAAAATCTCTCTTCCTGCATGACCATTCCTCAAAGCTCTTTAAAGCATTTAATTTCATCTCAAGACCGTGTAATTCGTGAATTTGGGCATAATCACAGTTCATAGCAAAAAAGGATACATGCTCAAAAAATAAAAATAAAAATAAAAATAAGTTGTGATTCTGAAGGATGAGATGTTTTGTTTCTCTACTTTCTTTTTCCACTCAATAATGAAGTTACTTTTCCATGATTATGGAAATAAAAGAGCCCCATCTTCCAGTGTTCACTAAACAGATAGAAAGTCTCTTTCCTACAGAGACACTGAGGAATAAGAGGAATCCCCTCCCCCACTCATGAAGCCACAGCACTGAGCACTTCCCCAGCTCCTGCTAGTTGGCTGCAGCCCTCAGGAGCAGGGGGAAATTTCCTGAGCATGGGTTGCTGGCACAATCCCATGCAAAGAGCAGAAATCCTGAAGGCAGAATTGGTCCTCGGGGTATAAGAGGAAAGGTTTTCCCTTATGGTTATGCTTTCTGCAAGTTGTTCTCTAGCAGATTAATTTGAAGCAGAAAACGTGCCCCTTTCATCCTTCCCATGCTCCATGCACAGCTCAATGAATATATCAACAACGTAATGCATTTCACATTTTGATCTGTTTTTTTCTTAGAAGAAAGTAAAAGGCACATACTGTGGCTTTCAGGAACAAAGGAAGATGTCAGTAATCACCATGCACAGTATTATATCCAAGGGTTAGCCCATTTGAGGCTTTATTGGGAAACTACACAACAATAAATCAGCCATAATACTGAGTTTTTAATCAGGGTTCAGGCCATGTTACAAGAAGAGAAACAGAGTTAGAACTTGCTCCAGAGATCACTTAAGTCAGTAGGAGACTTTAGATCCTTATTCCTTTAACATAAAACTGATTTCCCACAAGTTTTATATAAAAGGCTGTTAATGTGAAACCACTGGCCAGACAGCATTCATATGTAACACTAATGTTTTCCAGATGTAAACTTAAATATTCCCAAGTTAAGAATGAAAAAAGAAAGAAAGAAAATACCGCACTACCCCGCAAAAAAAAAAAAAGTTAATTTGGGGGATCCTCAAAGTAAACCTCAGTGTTGTTTATTCTCTAAGGTTGTATTCCTTTTGGCAATGCTAACTTCAACTCATAAACAATAGGGTTGTATCCCAGTATGCCCTCAACCACAACTGAAAGCAATAGGAGCAGCGCATGCAGAGCACCTGGCAGAAAAAGTCCTTAATTAACACCACTTGGAAAGCCATAACATGAGATCATTCACTCTTGGCTCTTATGAAAAAATATGAGGTGGTCTACAATGGAAAATTTACCCAAATCAAATACATGTGTGGATGCATACTATCACCCTGCCAATTTAAATAAAAAGAGTTTATTCCTGAAACCATTCTAGAACTGTCCTGTAATTCATAATTTATGTTCATGCTTTAACACAGATTCTGTGCAGATCAGAACCATGATAAAAATTTATAACTAGGTCATATTCTAAACAAGTCACAATTAATTTGACATGACTGCCCTTTTGAAATTAATGGCACTGTTCATGCTCATAAGCAAATAAGAGCAAGAATCATTTGCAGAGTCATTCTTTACATAAATAAAATCACCATTTCTTGTTAAGTAGAAAGGAAGGAACAGTTTGAGGTGAAATGTAAACAGAAAATACCTAGAATTTCTTCTTTTTAATTAGTTTTTAATTGAAATATTTTCAAATATGATATTTTCCTCTCTAGTGTATGGTATATAATTCAGTGAAAGAAAATACTGTTGTCAGCCTCAGTGCAAGCGTCCAGTGTCCGATTCTCCTAACCAGAAAACAGATACAATTCATCCAGTGTATTAATGCAGGTATTTTGTATGAAGAAAAAAATATTTCTTCAAAGTTAAGAAAACCTACATCTACTTATTCTAAAATCAGGGAATATAAATAACACACGATTACAAACTGCTGCTAAAAAGTTGGTCTGCTCTACCTGTTAATAATAACATCTCTTACTGACATGGGAAACAGTTATAAAACAAGTTGCACATAGGTCTTACAAATTACATTTTCTAAAAGGAAATAGAAGACAAAACTGTCTCCAGTTGCAATTTTGTCTTCCTTAAGGGCTCAATAGAATTCCATCTTGAAGTTACTGCATTCTACTCTGATGACCATCGTTTTCCTCTGTGCACTTTCCTGCTGTACACTTGAGTTATGTGATAACTTTTTCATTATGCTGCTTTGACTGAAAGACTACAGAAGAGTCTGTAGGTCTACATGGTGAACTGTTCAGTTCTTTGCAACAATTAAATGATTCACTGTCTTTCTCATCCTGTACATTTTAATAAGGAAGAAAGAAAAGAAAGGAGGGAGGGAATGGAGGGAAGGGAGGGAATGGAGGGAAGGGAGGGAGTGGAGGGAAGGAAAGGAAGAAAGAATTTGACAAAATAGTTTTTCTATGCCAAATACTGTTTCATATTAACAACTTAGTAATATAAACCTGGGAAAGACCATTTGCCAGCCTGTCAAGATGCAGCCAAATTTTCTTGTTCCACAACATTATCTTACAACCTTACAGGCTACAAAGAAGTACAATTCAACCCCACATCTAAGTTTTTATCAGTTCTTCTCATTGATGTTTTCCAATGTCCATTATAGTGGTAACACCATGAAAAGGAAATATAAATGTTTGAAAGGTCTTTCTTTAAAATAAAAATGCATGTAAGCAGAAATTAGTTCAGCAAATTGTAATTTCAAAGTATAAAATATATCAACCGTAAGAAGAACCCTAAATCTATTCAACTAATGACATAATGTTGTCCTAAGTATCCCAGCAATAAGATCCATTCTTACTCAGAGAGGTTTTTTTGGTAATGATTTGTATTTGCTTTTTGAAACAAAAAAAATTAAAAAAAATAAATAAAACAAGGAAAAAAAATCAATAGACAAATATGGCATGATCAATTAGGTATACTGTATGCCAATTTCCCAGCATCCTGCCTGGGAAAGTATTTTTCATGAAAATATTTTCAACCTTATCTATCATCACCATACTAACTCAACTGACATCTACTGCAACAAATGCTACAAAAGGAAAAATAAAGTAGGACTCAATGCCATCACCACTACTTTGGAAATACTGCTTCCTTAGAGACTACCATGGGCTAGTTACAGACCTAAGAGTCATCTAAATTCTGAACATCCTGTGAGACAGAACAGGCATACCAGATTAAATTCTGAAGGCTATGTAAGGAGGAAGAAAAGGAAGAGAATGATACATAACATGAAAGAAAACAGTTTCCAGATCTAAAAAAACAATATTACTAGAGAAGCAAGGATATATATATATTCAGTTAATCTCTACTTCAAGTTGTATGTTGGGATCGGAGAAAAATTGGTTTATAAGAATTCTTCACGTTACTCTTGAATTAAGAAAAAAAAAAGTGGCTGGTGTTGCAGCTGTAAGCAGTAGGGAAGTTTTATATATTAAAGTTATGCTGCAGGACAAGCATGACTCATCCAGGATCCTCCAGGTGATATAATAAGAAAGTCATTAGATGCTGTTAANAGTATCCCAGCAATAAGATCCATTCTTACTCAGAGAGGTTTTTTTGGTAATGATTTGTATTTGCTTTTTGAAACAAAAAAAATTAAAAAAAATAAATAAAACAAGGAAAAAAAATCAATAGACAAATATGGCATGATCAATTAGGTATACTGTATGCCAATTTCCCAGCATCCTGCCTGGGAAAGTATTTTTCATGAAAATATTTTCAACCTTATCTATCATCACCATACTAACTCAACTGACATCTACTGCAACAAATGCTACAAAAGGAAAAATAAAGTAGGACTCAATGCCATCACCACTACTTTGGAAATACTGCTTCCTTAGAGACTACCATGGGCTAGTTACAGACCTAAGAGTCATCTAAATTCTGAACATCCTGTGAGACAGAACAGGCATACCAGATTAAATTCTGAAGGCTATGTAAGGAGGAAGAAAAGGAAGAGAATGATACATAACATGAAAGAAAACAGTTTCCAGATCTAAAAAAACAATATTACTAGAGAAGCAAGGATATATATATATTCAGTTAATCTCTACTTCAAGTTGTATGTTGGGATCGGAGAAAAATTGGTTTATAAGAATTCTTCACGTTACTCTTGAATTAAGAAAAAAAAAAGTGGCTGGTGTTGCAGCTGTAAGCAGTAGAGTTACTACTAGTAGTAGTAGTAGTTTTTCTTCTTTCCAATATAACACAGGGAGGAAACAGTGCACTGAATAGATTTGGTCCTCCCTACCTCACTCCCAGTTGGTTCCATTAGCAATTCTGACATTATCGTCATGGTAGAGTTCTACCGACCCCACACAAGGATCTTCCAAGATTGTTTCCACATTTACTCGCAGTAGTCTGCACTCAGTCATTGCAACAGCACCCTTTCCAGTATGAGAAGAGAGAATTATCTCCCCATGAGATCATGTCAAGGCAGCAACAAACAGCGCCAGTATTCCTCCACGGTTATGAGAGCTGAGGTTCAGATGGATGTTTCAGATTTCAGAACTGTGGGCACTCAAAGGTCCAGATGATTCACAGTTCCTTTTGGATAAGCTCCCAGATTGAACTTAAACAACCTGAAAGAAAAAGCTTTTTTCTTTTCCTTGTATTTTCCTGGGTTTTGTTGTTGTTGTTTTATTTTATTTTGTTTTATTTTTCCCTGATGCGGAATGTCCCTTACTACCATATCCCTTTTCCCTCCATTGGCTTTCTGACTATAAAGGTGTCTGGTTGTAGTGCATGGTTTAAAGCATCCCAGCAATTTTAACCAAGCTGAAATTTATGAGAACTTTTTGCAAAGCTGGGAGAAAGCACAGCAATGAAGGCTGCTCAACAGCAGAATAAAAAATTTGCACTTTGTTGTCCAAATGGATGTTCTTCTTTCTAGGTAAAGATGGCACACTGGGAGTCAAGAGAGCAGGTAAAGAAAGAATGGAGCTCAGAGGAGTGATATTTTCCCTTAAATCAAAGGTTCTTGGGAAATACTCAGGCTCCACATCTTTCTGCTACCTATGAAGTTACCTGAAGGTGTTGTGGTAAAAACCAAGTTTCTTGAGGCATTGCCCAGCTGTAAAGAGTACGATACTCAAACACTTCTGCCGCTATCAAAGCACAGCTAGTGACACAGAGAATTAATCTCCACCACTGCTAATAATGTAGTGGTTGTATTGCTTTGTGTTCAATGCTATAATGATGATGCTTCTTTTCCTTCTCTAGTAGCAGATTTGCCATTACATATAGTGTGGCACACTTAGTTGGGAGTACATACTACTTGATTCCTCCACAGACATGGTTTCCACATAACAGAATTAGAAATGATGTCTGACCTGAGTTTCAGCTATTACCCAGAACAGTTTGCAAACCAGAACTTCAGCCCTAGGCATTCAACAGCCACAACAACCCTCCCAAATGCTTTTGCATTAAGCTCTCCAAAGTTTTGACCTGGACAATGTTGTTATCAAACTATTAAAAGCAGAAATATACCCTAAAGTCCTCAGTAAAATTTCTGTTGATTTTAGAGAGCAAGAGAGTATGCATGTGAAATAGAATAAACAACACAAAGACACCACAGAGACATTCCCTCTAACTAGTATTACTAATAATTATAATACCCAGTTTTTCATACAGATTTCCTTGAGATGTGAAAGTATCTTAAAATGAGAATTAATTTACTGACATTTTATACTTCTGTTCTTAAATGACAGAGAAATAGGCATTATACATACATATATATATATACGTATCTCTAAGGGCATAACTGAGAAAGCTGGATGTGTCATTATGTGCCTGAAACACAGGCTCTTCAGGCATAATTTTTATAAATGTCTCTTTCCATAATCCAAAACACTCATCCCCACTTCAGCCTCACTTATAATTTAAACAACTTGACATCTTTTATTATAGCTCACCAAAGATACTCTCTTTTCCTGTTACTGAGTCCCAGTTTGAATTAGTCTTCCTTAAGCAATAATTCTAAAAGCAGCAGACAGCATGATGGATGTTGTCTTAACTGACATGTACAACTTGAATATTTCCTCACCTTCATCAGTAACATACCGTCCTTAGTATTTCCAAGGAAGACTTTTGCACTTCATGGCTGTACTCCATTCTTAGGTGAGTCACTTTGTAGTGAGGAATAGTCAAGTTTTCCTTTTCCTCCAGCATGAGTGTATCCAACTATTCCCACTTTATAAAGGAAAATAAAACACACAAACTTTGCGTTTGCTCTGTTGAATTTCTTCCTGTCTTTATCATCTCCACAATAAAGGTCACCCAGTTCTTTTTGATAATATTCTAGTACTCTCTTATGCTACTAAGACCTCACAATTTGCACCAGCAATAAATGTCACTGACTTATTTACTTATTTCTTCTTTTTAAAGTTGTTAACAAAAATACTATATAAGACTAGTTGTCCTTCAGTTGGTTTCAGATTCTTGTAAATAATTGCTACATTCTCCTTCTTCAACTTATTATTTCATGATGGTATCATGCCTTACTGAAATTTGTCAGAATTAATGTTTTCTTTCAAACCATGAAAATAACACCTAGCTCCATATGTAGAATTGATACCTTGCTTAAAGATGCCCTAGTATCTGTGCTCTATTTTTGTCCTTATCAACAGAATTCCCCTTTTTGGTAGGATAAACATTAATATGCCATTTTTGTGAATTATGATCAAGTATTAACTGCCTTAGACACAACCTAAGTGAATTAAAAACAAAGCAACTTATATAAAGCCACCACTGATAGCAGACTCTGTCTAGGACAGGACACTGCAAGTGATCTCCTCAAACATTCAAGCAATAGTAACCCAGTCATCACACTCTGCACTTCTTTGTCATAGAAAATAGAGATGTATTTTAGATCTCAGCTCTTCTATTGCATGCACTCATTCTCTCAGGACAGCTCAAGTAGGAGATTATTAAACTTCTTCGGAAATATTTTTGAAAACTGTTACTCCAGCTCCCTATTTTAAGGTAATCCTTAGAAAGAAATGATGTTTTCAAAAGGAAAGCCTGAAAGCTGGAACTGAAATCTCTCAGAAAACTTCCCATCCTTCACTTCAATGCAAAGTGCACATCTCCAGTTCATGGTCTCCAAGAACACTCAGCAAATGTTACATTAAAAAACTATGTAGATTATCCCCAAGAGAATTTCTGGTGAGAAAGAAGGAAACTACACAGCAGTTTAGCAATTTCATTTAGCGTGCTACTAGAAGTGTTTGGTTACATTGGTAAACACATAATTAGTCACATAGTTAAAATGAGTCATTATTCTTCCTCGAAAGGATGCAGTCAAAATTAAGTGCATGTGTACAAAATTACCTTCATCAATATATACTACAGCAATCCAGTCCAAATCCCTTCAAGCCAAAGGAAAGGGTTCCTGCTCATTTCAATCAATTAAGCTTGTCCCTGAAATTCCACAGTTTTGAAGGGATTGGAAAAGCAGTGGATACAAATTGTATGGTGACACCACGTAGATTTCCAAGTCAAAATAAAGAACTGTCTGTAATTAATGAAAAGCAACAGATAATTTATTTTCTTTTTTTTTTTCGATTGGTTTCTAATCTTTTTTGGAAACTGGTAGTACCAAAATAGTGGAAAAGATGTCTGGGACATTAGAGAGAATATCCTAAACAGACTTAGGACATCTGATTTTTTTGGACAAAGGATGCCACAAAGTTTCTGAATCTTGCAATGTCATTTTCTCATAGGGCTATTAGTGCACACTAGGAATTTTGGCTTGGATTTGGTAGGGTTTTGTTTTTGGTTAGTTGGTTGTTTATTGTAGGCAGTTTAAGAAAAGCTTTCTCGCACTGTATGTTGCTGAACAAAGATTTAACAATTCTTACTAACACAGCTTGCTAATTTAGCAACAAATGAGTAATTTTGTGCATGCAGTGAGAAGACTTAGTTCGTATTACAAACGTGGAATAACATAACTATGAAGAAATTATGAGGTATAGTCTAAGTGAGGTCACCTTCTTTGAGAAACAACTCAACCAAAGTGACATGTTGAATAGATTTTGGCTCCGGAAACATTCCTGCATGATAAAGGCTAAACCCATTCCTTGCCCTAACTCATTCTCCATCTTACAATTCCACATACAACATTACTAACTGCTAGTTAGCTTCAGATTGGGCAGAGGGTCAGTATTTTGTTTGAAATTAGGCAAGAGTGGAATCAGAAAGTTTCAAATATCAGAATTCATGTAAGCTTTAGACAGGGACATTGCAGTTTATCCAAATGAGAATTTTGACTTATTTGAATTTGCATGTAAGTTTCAGAATAAGTTGGTTAACAGAAGCACCAAGACAGAAGGCAACCAAGAAGAATGGAAGGAAGTCAGGAAGCACAAAGATACAGATATACAGATCTGAAAGAGGACAGTATAGACATAAGTATTTTATACTAGATGTTACTGTAACTTACTACTTCACTAATTCAGTTAGATTTACTGAAAAGAACCCTAAACTTCATTTGGCATAAGTCCCTGTTGGTTCACAATTATCTTTCAGGTTCAGTCACTAAAGTAGATGAATTACACGCAGAAAAAAACATTATTGATTTTACAAAACTAAACACTCACAAGTTAAGAAATGCCAGATTTAATGTTGCCTAATAGAGTTTTAACCATACAATAACATTTTTTTCCTAAACCTCAAACACATACAGGATAGATAGTTCTCCTGTCAGAAACTCTGTGGTATTATGTTTTGTAGATATTTTTTTCCAAAATATTAACTCATTATTTTACTCCATTTTGAGGCCTTTGAACATTTAAGGAAATAATTTTTATCGCATTTCAAAAGGATACACATCATTTTACAGCAACAGGCACTTTAGGAAGGGAAAGCAGAAATTAAACAGTAAGGGCCAGGCCTACAAAAGTAATTTTATTCATATAACCAAGAAAGAATTTAGGCAGGTAGTCAATTGTAAATTAAATTTTGCGATTAAAAAAAACTACAAGCCTGGCCTGCAGGTGTATTAGAAACACAACACAGACCTTCATATTCAGTTTAACTACAGACCATATTTCCTTCTTCCTACTGATCATAAACTAAGAATGAAAATGATTGTGTTTGCTGAATTCATTGATGAATCAAAACCTAAAAACCTGAAACATGAAAGATGAAGTCTGCTGGACTACTTTCTTGTTTAAGGTGATTTATTCTAGCATGATTCTGGAGGAGATGTCATGTTCTTTTATTTTCTTTCCTTCTCTCTTTCACGTAAGAGCTGCCTTCCCAACAGGATTCAGTGCATCACAATTACATTAGCCTGTGACCTGCTTCTGAGGACTACTTCCATTTTGTTCTAAGAGTGACACATCTGAAGTACCAGGCAAGATCAACATGTGCTTTTTTAGCAGGCCAAATGGCACTGTAGTCAAACAGAAGACATTCTGTTGAGATTTTGAATTTCCTTCCTTTCTTTTCCAAATGGTCAAATGTATCTTGAACAGTGTTTTGTACTTTCAACATTTGAACACCTTTATCTCTAAAAGATGAAGGCAGGAGAAGCAAACAGGGAATCGGTATTAGTCATTTGTTGGTATAGTGCTTCTAGGTGAGCACAGCCCAGCTGACCAAAGACAGCTGCAGAAAGCAGACCAGAGAAAATGAGGATGGAGCAGCATTTGTCTCTTGAAAAAGCACATTATACCATGTGTCCATCCATCACTTTGAGATTCATTTTGCTTTTCAATTTTTAAAGCTCAGTGGAAGCAATTAAATACCATTATGTTAAGCATTTAATGTGGGGAAAAGAAAACAACATCGCAGATAGCAGAACTTCCTCAAATTTCTAATCTTTTCACTGGTCATGCAAGGGTAAGATATGAAAGAAGTTGGTGTTCTTGGAAAAATAAATGCTCACTTGCTCTTCTGAGTAGATGTTCCCATGTATCCATATATATATATATATATTTGTTCTAAAAGATTTATATCATATCAATCAATTAAGTGAATGGAAGAAAGTAAGAAAATGTAATTGGGAAAAATGTAACTTGGAAGCATATCTGACTATAATTTGAAGGTATGCTGTGCTCTGCCAATAAAATACTGCAAGCATGGGAATGAGTTCTTCTGTTCAAAACATTCAGCAAGTTCATTTATTTACTGGTTGATCAGTTGACTGAGCAAGAGCCAAAGAAGGCTAGAAGGATTGATGCCACACTACACTGGCACAAAGGAAACAAAGTACTTTCCAGCCAAGAGGTCAGAGAGACGGTTGGCCATTTTTTCCAGGGTCTGCAATGTGCCACTCTGTGTCACGTCAACTACTTGAATTATAATTATTTTTAGTTTCCCTTCAGATATTACTCGATATTTGAACACCTGACTAAACAGGAAGGTCTGATTTATTGACTGTGTTGCTACACAGATATGTAGTACCACTGGAAGAGAGAACTAGGAAAGTTAGGAACAAGAAAATAAGAGCTGTGATTAGACCAAGGAACTTTCAGAGGTATGTGCAAGGCCATTCTCTTTGCAGCAACAAATTTTGTGCTTTACTTTAAGGATGTGTCATTATGATTCAATATCATTGCCAAATTGAAATAATGTGTGAATCACCCCTTGCAAAACAATTCCTACTTACCTTAAAATGGGAGGAAGAATAGGAATTTAAAAATATACAGACATGAAATTTCCTGGTATTTTTACACGCAATGCATTGCCGCAGGCATGGTGAAGCACAGAACTGAACACCACTTAGGGGAACAAAACTTCAAATGGGTGCAGAGGATGAAAAGCCAGTCATTTACAGCCTCTTAGTGGATTATACATCCTTAGTACAGGACCTCAGAGACCCCAGTACTGTGGGACAAAGACAAACTGTAGGAAAAGAGAATGAACTTCAGTCCAGAGATGAAAGCTGTTCTTTATACTACTGAAAAGAGATGGACTAACACATGGTAGATTACTTTAAGACAACAAAGTAGTAGATGTTGTAAGAATTGCAGATTTCACCCTTAGACTTTATTCTGCATTTGCTCAGCAAGGTCCTTGGATAAAATGCTGCTCAACTTGATATAAAAAAAAAATCAGCACAGCAGTAGTTGGTTCATAATGCCTTTCCTCTAACACTCATATTTTTTTTAACTATTATTTTAACTACTATATGTCTAATTTTACTTTTTTTAATAGTCTAGGAGATAAGCCTGTATTTGTACTTTTATCTAACATCCTTGTTTCTACTGAGTTAGACTTCCCAGGTGCTTCTTAAAAGCTGAGACAACAATTAATGCAAGCCTCTCTTCTTAATAAAACCACGTTTATCTTCTAACAGGAAAATAATCAGAAAAGAAAATACATTCAAAAGATGCCCTGTAAGTGACTTTGAAAGATTCCACTTCTTCAGAGAACAAATTTTCATCTCCGTGAGGCAGGATGAGGTGTTTCATCTTTTTTCTTTTTTTAGAAAATAAATATGGCTCAACTCTGTTTTCATGATTACACATGTGAAGGCATGGATCCTTACATCCAGTTGAAAATTCATTTTCAGTTCCTTCTCATAACTGATATTTTTTTTCTTTTTTTTTCTAACTGAGGACAATAAGAAACGTCTGGTGCCAGAAAGGAAATCTACCCAAATGTTTACCACATCAAAGTAAAAACATTGAGTAAAATGAACTATGGTAAAACTCAAGCACAGCTGAATACAAGGGCAACACAAAGACAAACAAAACTCTGTAATGGTAAATGGTAAAGTAATCCACAGAAATACTGCAATAAAGGTTATTCCCATTGATTACACTAGCTGTTGGAAAACGCAATGTAGGGGGAAAGAAAACTCAATATTTCTTAAAGGATTTCAAGCTGCTGCTCCATACCCCCAAAAGAAAGCACATATCAGGAATATATCCACATAGCAATGCCTCTGCCAATTTGGTCATGTCAGAAACTTCCCTAAGGAAGTCAGAGCAGATGCAGGCACATCATCTCCCTCAATGAGAAGAAAGAAACCGAATGAAAGAAAACAACAGTTACAACCAACAAAGACAGCAGGTCCAGTACAAGAGCTAACAACAGAATGTTTCAAACTGGTCCTTTCATATTTGGATATTATCTGCCTTTTTATTAAAATAGTTTTTCAGTGCTCTACAAATCAACACTGAATATCACAATTTTCTTCAAATGTTTGTTTTGTCTTAGGTAAGAATTCTGAAAAGGATAAGTGCACAGCACTTAAATATTGC
The DNA here is from genome assembly GCA_013399175.1 of Odontophorus gujanensis. Lineage (NCBI taxonomy): Eukaryota > Metazoa > Chordata > Aves > Galliformes > Odontophoridae > Odontophorus > Odontophorus gujanensis. Next base: position 59,454 of record VXAB01006138.1, on the reverse strand, counting down.
AGCTTTCTAACCTGCTCCATCTAGAAAAACAAGCAAGTTTCACATTGCTAAAATTGAATCTTCACTCCAATTTTTTTAAATGTTATAATCTGCAAGATACAAATGAAATTCAGCATTCCTTTCAACATGTGAACAAATCATTGTGAACAATTTTACTGAACTCATTCATCCTCTCATGCTTTTTTTTGTTTGTTCTCAATGCTTAGCAGCTCTTTTTTAATGCACCTCTTTAATTGCTGTGCTCTTCGTGACAGCACATCTTTTCACCTGGAACTATCTTAAAGGAAAGCAGCAAACATTAAGTTTAAGCATACATATGACAATCACACTCTCTAAGAAAAGAGCCAAATGGCCGGTTCTACACTCTTAGCATCAAACATTCAGCACTGACCCAGTCTATTTTCAAAACATACTGCTTTCTAAAATTAGCATGTTCAATCCACATTTCAGATTATCTCAACTCACTAAGGAGGCATACAATCATTTCTATTGTGTATAAAACTTCATAAAATTGGTCAGAAATTACTTTTCCCTTTTTATTACCACATAATTGCTTTAAGATGCATGTGCAACATTAAAAAGCATTATTATCTACTGGATTTACTAATTCACATGAACCATAATAAAAATAAATTGAGTATGATTCTAGAAATTTAAAGCTGCGATCCCTGTTGTTTTTCAGTGTGAAAACTGGAGTCACAGATTGAAGAAGGATCAAAATATCTACACCTGTACCATAGAGGGGATAATGGGAATAATCCCCTCATGCAGAATGGTGAGGTAAAGGAACAGGTTGTCCAGGGAGTTGGTCCTCATCCCTGCAGGTTCCGAAGAGAAATGTAGATGTAGCATGTAGGGACTTGTTTAAGAGTGAATTTGTAATGCTGGATTGGTTGTGTTTGATGATCTTAAATGTTTTTTACAACTAAAATGAATCTATGATTCTAATATATTAAAACTAACAAGCCTCATGTCTGCTTAATATACTACTTTGCAAGAACTGTCATGGTTTTCACAGTTCTGAGCAAGTTTCTCTTAATACAAATATCATCTTCATTTGAACTCTGACAGAATGTCTTCTATTCTAGCAGTGACCTTGTTTTTATATTTCAACAGAGCAGAGTGGAGCAGTGATGCATTAATGAAGGGCAAGCTTCTGTGCACATTTGCATTATGTTAGATAATACAGCACAGCAACCTCTGCTTTTTATTTTGCTTAGCAGTGCCTGGAAGATGCTTGCTGCTGGAAGAGCCCATAGGAACACAGTGAATATTACTCACAAACCAGCTATCTGAAGCCACATCTATATTGGCTCCAGTCAAAAGCATGAAAATCCCACTCATATGGATTTTTAAAATTGTAAAATGAATCTAGTAATTGCCTTTTTCATTACTGTTTCAATATGTCGCACAATCTATGAACAACATTAAATGCATTACTAGTTCTTAGAATTATGAACTGATCCAGTGAAGTAAAAACAAGAGTTAGAGCCACTGTCATTGTTTAGTAAAGATAGAGAAGTTAGAATCACAGAAGACTTGAGAGCTCTCTATTAAATTGATATATTTAGAGTTTGTGAAAGAAATAATCCTTTTTCATAGAAAAAGTCCACAGACCAACTGCTGAGCAATTTTGCACAATAGAAGGATGGAATGGATTGTTACAATCTTCCTGTCTGACCTCTTGAATAAAATGTGCCATAGGATTTTTCTGGATTCGTCTTGTTTGAATTGGAGCATTTCCTTCAGAAAAGTATCCAGTTCAGATTTTAAGACGTCCAGTAAGAGGGAATTTATTACAATCTTCATTAAATCATTCCACTGGCAAATTACCCACACTATTTGCGTCTGCCTGGAATCTAAATTGTCTAACTTGAATTGCATTGCATGGTTCACATTACACCTCTGCCAGCCAGATAGGAGAGATGCTATTATCAAATCGCTGCTTTATATATGGTAAGTTGATCCTTTATCTTCTCCTTAATAAATTTCACTGGATCTCACATCATAGCAAGGGCTCCAAATCTCAGAGTTCCTCCCTGACCTCCCTGATTCACAAACTTCCAAACCTGCATGTGATATTCCAGTAACTGTTGTACTGTGGGTAATTACGAGTGGAATTACAGCAAAAAAAACTTACCTTCATGGCATTGTGCTGGAAGCTTCCTCCCCCCAGAGTCCTTTTCTGAGTCACTGCTTCCAAAGGCAGCCTTCCCTCATAGGGAAACACTCGGTTTGTTTCCAGAAGCATAATCTTACCTTAACCATATCAAAAAGCATGTTTAGCTATACCCAGGGCAAGGCACGTTCATTATGCATAAAAATAGGCAGACATCTCCCTGTAACTGGATGCACACAGCATGACTTGGAAGTTTCTCAGCAGAGCTGTGCGGACGTACATTCATGTCATCAAACAGCCTCCACCACCCAAACACCTGCGGTCCTCAGTTCACACCTTTAGTCTTTCTGTTACTTCTGTTCATTATTTGTACTTCTTTCTTCCTAGTCACTGATGAATGTGTGAGACTAAGAAGCAACTTTTTTGAAACCATGTAGCCATTCTGTGAGAGCAGCCTACCAACATGCCTATACTGGAAGCAAACAGCTTTCCACCTCCTGATTCATGCTACGCTGACTTCCTCTTTCAGCTCCTGCAGAAGCCTAGCTATGCGACACTGGTTCTGTTTCTACATGAAATACATTTCTGCAAATATGGGAAAATATCCATGGGAGGCTGAAAGAAAGAATTTTGAAGGAAAACATTTTCACGTTGGATATCAGGAAAAATTTCTTCTCAGAAAGAGTGGTGAGAAACTGGAAGAGGCTGCTCAGGGGGGTAGCAGAGTTGCCATTCCTGGGCGTGTTCAGAAAGAGAGTAGATGTCACACTGAGTGACATGGTTTAGTGGTTTGATGGTGATGGTTCGTGGTTGGACCAGAGGATCTTAGCAGTCTTTTCCAATCATAATGATTCTGTGATTCTATGAAACTGAAGCATTCACTGCCTGTTTCAAAAATATTTACAAATTCTCAAATTACTTATTTCAGTGTTTGAAATGTATTCTGATTAATAAATTCGCACAAAGATCAAATCTTAATGTATTCATGAAATAGCTCAATACTTATTTTTCAATTTAATTAATCGCCAGCATACTTAGTGTTAAGAGTAAAGTGGCGCTGAATGTTAACATACTTATATATTGTTTTGTCTATTCACATATAGTTTTAAAAGGTTAAAAATTTTGAAAATAAAAAATAAAAGTTCTATTTTCTTTAACATAAAGAAGAGGTATATAAGATGGTCCTATGAAGCAGAGATTTCTGTAGATTAAAACTCCAAGAACATGAAAAATATCTTATTATCTCTCTGCACTACAGTGTAAACTAAATCTAACAAGTGTTCATTATCTGGTATGTATCTACAACATTTTTTAATGCTTGACAAGTAGTGAGACCTAAAACACTTCATAAGAAATGGAGATTATTCAGCAGGACAGAAACGCAACAGTAGTAGTATCTTTAATGTTCTTTATTTACATGTCCATTCTGAGAAAAAAAAAGTTAATGGAGAAAACCTTTTTTCTTTCCATCAATTTACAAGCATAGTCTTAGAAAAAATAAGAAGATTATGCATATATTTGAATATTTTCTGTGAGATGCTAAGAGCTCAGACAGAAATTATGGGTCTGCTGCAGTAAGTACCAGATCAGTACTACGATATGGCTGAAATTACCCAACTTTCAAAAATGATTTAAAGTAATTTTATTGCTCTGACTGGACCATTGATAGTATTACCCTGAAGCTGGCACATTCAGTGAACCAACTCAGAAAAACTGACTTTTTTCCCATTACTCTTTTCTTTAAATTTTGTCTCTCTCTGCTCTAGTAAGAACCACAATTCTTTTTCCTTTTTTTTTTTTTTTTTTAAAAAAAAAAACAAGCCTCTCTGTCTCATAGGCCAACACAGATTACTCTGAAAGACAGTTGTTCAGTTTATCCAGCCCTGTTATTGAATTTGTATGTGGTTCACTTTCACACATTTGACAGATCGCCCTTTTTCCAGAGCATATTTTTCTGACCATGCTTTGTGTTTTTGATTCTTCATATCTTTCTAATCTTTCTCTTATTTTTCCTTCCCATTGTCAGTAGTTACTGTCCCAGCCTCTGGCTGCAGAATGTTCCCAATAGTGCTTCTCGGAAGACATTCAGATATACTTCTGGGCATTTGCCCACATAAACTGCTCACATTTTTTTGTAACAAGATCTGGGCATGAAACTGTCCAAAAAAAGGGAAAGAAAACAAAAATTTTAATAGCAGTTCTACTTTAAATTAAAACAAGCTCACTATCTGCTAAGGGAGACAATCACACATTCTCCACCAAAATAAAATCACAGAATGCCTTAGGTTGTACACCTTAAAGACAATCTAATTCCAACCTCCTGCTGTGGGTATAGTAAATAAAATAAAATTGCCGTAGTCTATTTGCTAGGGATATGACCAACCTGCCTCAAGGCCCTCTTTCTCATGATCTTGATTAAAAACATGAAACTTGTTAAGTGTAAATCTGAGGTCATTAGAGCTTCCAGGTAATTGAGCTATTCTGCTTTTTACAAGTAATACAGTATTTATTTCATCCACCCAACCATGCTTCTTGTTAGGCAGTAATTGGCTGTCCCCCTCATGAAGGAGTGCTGGCTCCCTTTAACAGCCTGAGTATCTCTAGTCAGCCATTCAAAGAGAAAGGGTTCTAGGAAAAGTTTTGATTCAGACAAATCAGATTTTTCTGCTTGAAGAGAAAGGACCATCAGATCACATTTATCAAAAAGAAATCATTTAGTTTACCTATAGTCACCTCAACCACTATCATTACAGACAGGAAAGTACATTTCAGACACCTTTCTAAATAGGCTCTGGCACTTGTGAACATGGGGAATTTCACATGCATTACACTGGAGAAGAAGGTGGCTCTTTACTGCTCTCTACAATACCCTGGAAGGAGGTTGTGGTGAGATGGATATTGGCCTCTTCTCCCAGGTAACAGCAATAGGACAAGAGGAAATGGCTTTAAGTTGCAGTAGAAGAGGTTCTACAAATTGTTCTAGGAACAATTTCTTCTCTGAAGTGGTGGTGAGACACTTGCACGGGCTACCCAGGGAGGTGGTGGGGTCACTGTCCCCCTGTTCTAGAATATCTCCCTGTGGAGATGTGGCACTGAACACACAGTTAGTGGGCACGGTGAAGTGGGTTGGGGTTGGACTGAGTGATCTTAGTGGTCTTTTCCAACATTAACGATTCTATGATTCTACACACTAGCTATCCACATACATTTTTTAAATATCCTGCTGCATTCACATGAGCACTTGCAATCTATTCACAACTCATTGTATTTTCCTGCTTGTAGCAATATACCCTTCATTTGGCAGTAAAAATGTTTACCTGCATCAAACACAAGAAGCTTTGCTCTGAGTCACCAATTGTCCTGGTGAGGATGTTAGCAGATCCACCCTCCATCACCCTCTCATCTGCACAACACGTAGAGTGGTGATAACATTGACTATTGCAAAGCACTTTGAGAATTAACAGAGAAAAACATTTTAGAGGGCAAATTTTACAGAATGAGAATTGACACAAACCATTGTTAAGTAATGTGCTTGTGTATGGCTTGTGAAATACCTCATGGATATTGGGCCTTTTCCCATCACCTGCTGCTTTGGTTGCCAAGCCCTGGATGGAGTGCCCAGCTCTCAGGTGCTGCTGAATCAGTGCTCAACCAGATCCCTGCACTGACCTCCCAGTCCCAGCCTCCTGTCCAGCTGGACTTGGTCTCCAGACATGATGGGTTCGCTGCAGGAACTCGGCTGCACTGCCCTCTGTGCAAACGCCCCTTTCTCCAGATGCTCCAGACAGGGCGTTACGATGTTACCTCGTGCTCCTCAGGCCACAATTCTGAAAGATCTCTGCTGAGAAAATCAACCTGTTATAAGACCCAAGATTGATTGTGGGTTTTCCTCATGCAAAAAAATAAAAACAAGTGCTATTGGCTTTTCAGTTTCATCACCTGTATTTAAAATAGGTTAGGGTAAAGACATGAAAAAAATTGAGAGCATGAACTTGAGACCCTTGAGAGTAGGAACTCTTAAATAAGTAAATAAATAATAAAAATGAATCCACTAAATTCAAGCAGGATTAACCCCCCCATGAGAGGCAATCAAATGGCACACAGGGCAGTGAAGAAGACCCTGAGGCACTGCTGCCACTTGCATTGAGACTGAAGCACAGAGGAAATAGCACTATCATGTATTTGAGCCATTTTAATGCTTCGTCATACATGACTGTTAGAAAAAGAAAGGCCCATTATTTTTCTTTTTGCATTTAATAATGCAGCTTGACTCCTTTGCTCTTCCCGGAAGTAGGACCAGTCCATTGTGCTAAAAATGACATTAGGAAAAAAAGAAAGTGAGATATGGGATTGAGGTTGAGGTTAAAACAAACAAGGTCCAGAGATGTCAATGGAAATACTGGCCCAGAGATAACTACAGATGACTCTAATGAGAATTTTTTTTGTTTCCTGTTGGGATACGAGTTACTCCATGAGTCAAAGGAATATTTTGTCAAATTAAATGCTGCACAGGAATTAATTGTTGCATTCTTAACTGCTGATTAGTCAGACATATCACAATATGTGGCTGAGTGATGTCTTCTCTCAAACTCTCATCTCAAACAAACATAACGGGGAGGTGATTACATGAAGCTGGCTGGAAATCATCTGAGGGAACAGGCACAAAGCAGAAACTACTGAAAAGGTCATTTTCATCTTGACCAGGCATGATTTTCAAGGAGAAATTGCTTTAGCTGCATCTCCAGGAACTCTGACAAAGCAGAGTTCATTTCTTTGTTCCCACGTTTGTGAGCAAATAGCATTTTTTCCTCATAAATCATAGTGACCAATGAAAGTTGATCACACGTTGCAGAGGAAAAATGGGTTCTAGGGGGAAAATCTACAGAAGTGAGTGGAGTTGAGAGCTGCACAGTTCACTGTGGAGCATGTGCTGAAAGGGAGGCAAAATGGTGGAAATCATCATTCCTTGCAGCAATTGGAAAACATCTACCATTAACATCTAACTTTCAGTTCTCTAATTAATTTGCATTATGCTTTTGTCTACACATAGCAAATCTTGGCGTAGGTTACACCCTTCCCAGGCAAGATCCTTGAGTATAGATTTATGCACTCATGCTGACAGCAGAATCTTGGTAAGAAATCTCAGGTTTCCTACATGACAAACAATAAAGAAAAATATTTTACCAAATAGAGTAAATAAACTCCCATTTCATAAACTATTTAAAGAGAAGTATTTTTTTTCTGGTGTCAACAGTTTATGGGCTGGCTCAGCCCAGTTCTGTGATGAATGGTGTGGGGGGCACACAGAAGGGAAAGGAGGAAAAGGGAGAGAGCAGGGAGATGGGCCTAAAAACAAAACAGCAGTAATGATCTGAGGAAAAAATTTAATTTACTAAATAAAATATCAGAATGCAAAATCACATTATATAAATGGAATTGAAGCTAATACATCAAATAAAATGAAAGAGTGTCTGAAATCAAAAGCCTTTCTCTAAAGCTGAAGGTGAGACAACTAGGAAACTCACACTGCTGAGGTGAACAGCAAAAATAGGGCAGTTTCGGGACTTGCAGGCAGTTTTATCTTTCCCTAAGAGTGAAATCAGGAATGAAAAGTACTCTGGGGTATGTAGTTATTCTCTTCAGAGAACCAAGTATCCAGAAATTCGGCAGTCTATGGAACTGGAATATTAACTCCTTTACTGACAGTGCCTTACATGATGTTATGATGTGGAATACTGGTAACAAAAGTCATAAAACTATGACATCTGCTTACTTAATCCTATCAGTAATCATTGCCACTTTATAATTGATGACAGTGGGCTATAGAAAAAAAAAAGCTTTAAAATTTATACAATCTGCATTCACTGTACACTTAAACACATCATAGGATCTGTTTTTGACCTGCACAGTTTCCATAGCACTAAGATACCTAAATTTGGGATTTTCATTGCTTTCAAGACAGTCGCCATGGGACTGAAAGGATGTTCTCTGATTCCTTTTGAGGCTAATGTTTAAAATAACTAATTACAAGAGTTGATGGTCTCCCATAACTATTCCCCAATTCAAAGCTTAGCTTTTTAACTATTTTTTCATATGATAAGATTTAAGAAGATAATCCCAAAATATTCATAAAGAAACAGTGTAAAATCTCATATTAAGGAATCTTGGATATGAGATCATGAGATGCAGCAGCAGTGGTGCAAAAAAATGGGAGATTGCACTGCTACTATCAAGTTTCTAGTGTAAATGGTTCAGTCATTCAAGTGGTCTCAGTGACAGAAGATTCAACTCCTTCTGCAGTAAAACAATTCACTAAAATAAGTTCAGCACTACAAGTAAAATGGTGTAATGACACGCATGGCTAAGTCTGTCTCATACTAATCCTAGCAGTCTTTTTGTGTGTGTGTGTGTGCGCGCGCTTTTAGGCATTATTACTTACTCTGAATATGGGAATGAAGATTTAATGAAGCTCTTCCCAAAGTACCACTTGCCTTTCAGCAGAAACAATGATATTTATTTTATTTTTAAATCAGCCAACTTCTATGCTCTGATATTAACAATCACTTACAAGGAATCCCAGACTTGTAAAAGCAGTATGATAAGACCATTATTTCAAACTCACTGTCAGGAACACAGAAGCCCTGATTAAAAGAAAGTTAGAAGGAATAGAAAAATGGACAAAGCCTGAAAAAAAATAAGCTTGTGGACAGAGACCCCCTTATTGTTCAGTGTTTTTTGTGTGTTTTTTTTGTTTTTTGTTTTTTTTTTTTGACAAGCCTAGAGTCACAAACAAAAAGAATGAACACTGTAAGCAAAAGAAACTAAGACATGGTTGTGATAATGAGAAAGATGCAGAATATAAAGCATGTTGGAAAAAACAGTTTGGAAACAATAAGCAAAAAAAAAAAAACAGTCATCAAAATAAACCATAAATTTATACTAACATAGCAAAGTTGTAAACATGCATTCAGGCTCCTTTGTGAATGTTAACCATCTTCTTACTGAAACCAGCACAACCTACAGTATTTCCATTTAGCTTAGGAAACTGTATTGTTATGCAATGAAAATTGTCACCATCTAGAAATATGATAAAGTGAATATGCTGATTGTTGTACATTCCACCTGCAAGTAATAAAGTAGTATGACTGCAAATCCAGCCTCACATATCCAAATGACATATAAAGGAGACATCTTGAAAAATATTCTCTTTCCTATAAATACTATCGAGACAGGCTATTTTCTTGCTTATGTATTAATGCATTTAATTGAAAACCCAAGGCAGCTGTTACACTGGGATTCATTTCATTACAGTCATAAAAATAACGGATGTTCAACACAGAGCTGAATACAGATTGCAGCCAAAGCTATTTACTAATTCCTTTTTCCCCGATGGCTGAAAGAACTAACAACCACAAATTCGAAAGGCCAAAAATACCACAAGAAAAAAAAAAATTGCAGTGAGTTTAGCAGGTACAAGTCTAAATCATTTCTTACTAGAGACCAGCAATCAAGAGAACACAGAAAATGGTGACCTAAGCAACAGGCCCTGGCACATGCCACGGACACTACATGGTCTGTGCTTTTTCTTCCTTCAACCACAGCTAGAAGCTAAGCAGACCTTGGATCTTCCATCTCATACAGCCTGGGTAATTCATGGTCTGCCCCTGCCTGCTAAAGACCAGCATTAAAGCTGTTCTTGGGGATAAGACGAAGCTTCACCTTGACTCTCTGCTTCTGGAAAGAGGTCACACTTGCACGTTTTGACATTTGCTTTTATTATAGTTAGACCCTTTATTTGTCAGTTCACTTGGTAGATAAGGAAAACATATCAACATTAAAACAACTTGCTGTTTTGATTTTAATAACACAGAATGAGCAAGGCCTGATTCTGATTTTGCAGTCTTACAAATAGAATTTGATCACTATCTACTATCAAGTTTGGTCATGCTAATGGCAAGCAGCCATTGGGCATTTCAGATATCCTTAGCAATGCAGCTAAACTTAGTCATTCCGTTAAGCAGTTTCTGCATCTCTTAACCAGAAGTTTAAGCTTACTTTGAGATACTTAAAATAAATAAATAAATAAATGGAGTAGTCTCAAAACCTAAGCTCATCAATTAAATTGACATGCAAAAATAGCCACTGGATCCTCCTTTTTAGAACAATAATGTGTGAGTGTTTTTGATAGAGATTTCAATAGCAATTTCAGTGCCTAGAGAACATGAGTTGCAATGAATTTTACCGTGCTTTCTTTTCTACTTCAAGATTGAGACTTATGTATGAAGGCAAAAAAAGTTGTCAAGTAATAGGAATAAACAAATCACTTGTAGGTTATCTGGGTTACAAGCACAACTTGTAATTTATCATTAAAAGCTTTTTCCACTAAACTAAAAATTTAATTCCATGCTTAGCCATTCACCGTTCTGCAAGACTATTTCCTTATTAAAAAAAAGGAATTCAGGAATACTTAGCTAAAACAATGTTTTTAGTAAACAGGAACTTGCATTCTGAGACGTTACTTAAGTATTGTGGTGCAACATGTTTCTCCAATTATAGTTCATCTTATATTCTAATACCATCTTTCATTTATGATGCTAATTAACGTGGTTCTTGCTCCAAGAAGAAATCTTATTAGTAAATATTTAGCTGATCATTCCCAAAAGAAGACAGGGATAAAAAAAAGTCAATATGAAAAATATTCAGGCGTCACAAATTAGAACTTTATAATTAATCTTGTCATTCTCTCTGCTTCCATGAAAAGTTCATTCAGACATGCAATGCCTTCAGAAACAAAACAGAAAGCCTACAGGGAACATTGTTTACAACCCTCAGGTTCAGACAAACCTATGTCTGTACAACAAGAAAATAAATTACACTTCCAAGATAAAATTTTAAAAAAAGCTTGCTTACTTAAGTCATTAATTTATGGCAGATTCATGAGCCTCTATTAAAAAACCCAAAAAAACTGCAGTTTGCTTTTTTTTGTCCTTTGCATATAGCACTTGAAAAGCTTTTCACTCTGCATTACATCATCTGATAGCTTTTTCTTAATAAAGTATTATACTTTTGACTCAAAGATCAATATTTAATTTTCAAATTCAAAGGACAAAATTTTCAAAGTTTTATGATATAACAAACTAAAAAAGAAATACAGAAATTGTGCAGTTACAAATTTGAATACCAGACAAGATTTTCACCAATGCATGATTAAACTAATAGCTATTTGAATACCCTTTGTACTATGAATAGGATTGCATAAAATAAATTCTGTAGCTGAAGCAACATCTGGCAAACTAAAGGTGTCTCAACAGATGTATCAGTGATTTTCAAAATTAGCTCTTTTAAAAGTGTGAAATACTCATTGCTGACCATATTTTTAAGCTAATGATCTCAGAACTTTATGATTTCATTAAATCCCATTTCTGCATCAAAAACCTATTGCTAATGGAGAAAAGCACAGGTGTACTTTCCCTCATCTTGAACACAGCAGTAAGCCTGGAAGTACAACTGCAAACAATTGAGCCTATCTGACAGCTCCCTGCAGACTGTGCACCAAATTATGAGAATTAGTTACTTCTCAAATAGCACTCAAGGTTGAGTTACTATCTTCTCTCATTCTAACTCAGATTCTGAGAGAAAAAGATGAAGGCAGAAAGGACTATTTAGCAACTATCCAACTCCACCTACAGCATAATGGTTGGATTTAATGATCTTGAAGGTCTTTTCCACCTTAGATAATTTGATGATTCCATATACTAAGAACCAGATGCTTATACTGCTACTCTGATTAGTACTTACGTTGGCTAGAATTAGTACTTCAAATGAACTTGAGAGATTGTGGAGGCTACATTTAATAATATTTTCACTCTACAAAACATACACACTTCACTGCTGTTATTGACTAAGTTTTAGATTGATCTGCAAGCAGTATATAATTAGTTAAACAACATGAATTTCCTACAGAAATAATTACAAGGAGCAAAAATTATTTACCACACTTTAGAACGTAATGTGATTTTCAGGCAACATTTTATTCATGCATAGCTAGAAAATGCAAGCAATCTATTCAATTGGGTACTGGTGTCATTATGCTATGTGTGCTAGAAATAGTGTATGTGCAAATGAGAACTCAAAAAAATAAGATACATCAATATACTTTATTATAGTGAGCGTTAGTGAAATTGCAATCACTATTTAAATCTCGGTTCTGCAATAAACTCCATAAAAGACATAACAGATCAGTGTGTGAGAGTTTCAGAGATTATTTTGCTATTTTAATCAATGTAATAAGACAAATTATGGGTTAAGGATATATTTCTTGAGCATTAATTTTTTCCAAATAAAATGAATAGCCAAAACAGAGTTACCTGCTACAGATAACATTTTAGGTATTATTTTGTAATACAACTCTGTATAGGTCATTGCTATTTAAGAAGGAATTATTTAGTTTTTCTTCTTGAGAATTCAACTTTTCTATTCCACCAAAAAGTAGTTTAGAGAATGATACGGTCCACAGTACTTTAACGCTCCATGACCAAAATCCCCTTACTTGGAGGAGTCCTGTGCAAGTCAGAGAGAGCACTCAACTGCGGCAGAAGATTATGAGATCAGATTCACTGTTATTAAGTACAGAGAAAAGCTATTCAACCTGTACTCTTCTCCCTAAAATTGCACTTGTCAAAATAATATTCCCTGTGGTCCCATTTCAGCAATGGGATGTAAAGAAAATTAATCATCTGCTCACTTATTTATTTTCCTTTTAATAACAAATCGTCTAGTAAAACTATATATTTTTAGTTCTCATAACTTGAGAATAACCTCAACTTTCGTATACGTGTATGTATTTATATATATAGAAATCAATAATCACACACGTATTTGAAGATACATGCATATTTCATCCCTGGTAACAATAGCTATACAAGGCACTTGTACAATGCAATTTTGACACCTATGAACTTTCTTAAATACAATAAAATGTCTGATCTCCGTATGCCTCTGTACTACTTATTTCATAAAAATGAATAACTATATTATACAAAAGCATCAGTTTATCTTCATTTCTGTTAGAAACTTCCCTTTGTAAAATAAAGTTCCTGATAAAAATACTTATACAGAGCACCCTAGATTTATATCAATAAAAACATTAGTATTCTGATGTATGTATTTCAAAGTCATTTTATATTTTTGAAGAGAACAATAAACATCACAATTATCATTCCAGTCGTCCTTGCTTAGCATCTCCTATTGCTCCCCACACATCAAAGACAAACTCATCTGGAAATGCGAAGTCTCCAAGAGTTTCATCCAACGCCACTGCAAATTCATCTGGGTTTTTCTTGTCTCTTCCTGCTTCTACCATTGTTGCAGCTAAAAAACAAACGAACAAAAAGAAAATGTAATCATTCTCATTGAAGTGACAACTAACATTTGTCCAAGATATTATTTGAGAGTTTTCAGTGTCCAGTAATGTTAAGGGGATTTAAAGCTTACCTACTAAATATTAATGAATTTAGGATTCATGCACTCTCCCCCACATTAGGTACATTCTGTTCTGGGCAATGTGAGAGCTTCCTTGGAGTGTTCATTACATATTCTTCTACTTTTTCAGGGGATGTTAATTCTAGCAGTCTTCATTTTTCTTTCATTAAATTACATTCACCATTCATTACTATACATGAAGCATGGGTCTATAGGCAAGGTACAGTAAACTCCTGAGACAAGTCCCATGCTAGTGCACAACCAACTTCAGCAAGCTTGATGAGGTTTAGATCAGTGAGCCTACAAGCCCAAAAGGCACACTCAAATGCTTCTTTTCCACTAAACAACTAACAAAAGATCCCAGCAAGTCAGAGTTTAAGTTAGCCAAGTTTATTCAGTTTACTTTTTTGGTTTTTTTTTTTTTTTTTTTACAAAAAGTGTGAACATGGGAAAAATAATATACAGCCTATGAAGTAGATACAAAGCAACCGAATTAGTATGGGTTTCCTTGAAACTGCTTCTAAGTTTAAGTGCTAAGTATAACCTGTATTTGGAAGAGTAATGATAAAAAAAGCATAGAGAAAACTCTTGAATGCTCCAGGAAAAAGAATTCAAATACTATGCACTATGTTCAACACAGGCACAGTGTCATTAAAAATAATAATAATAATAACAAAAAAGAGCAGAAAGTTAACACCGTTTGTTAACAGAAATAGACTGAAACCTTGTTCACACGTGCCATCTAGCATTTTCTCCTGTTAAACACATGAGAATCAGTCTTCATCAAGTTTCAGACTTCAGCTTGGAAACTGATTTAGCCACTAGACAACTCCTCAGATTCCAGGACAAATTGCAAGTCTATTCCAAAGAGCACTCAACAGCAGCTATCAGGATATTGGCACAAAGGAAAGCTGTGAGGGCTCAAAGTCCTCTCTGTCACAGCACCTTCACCTCCCAAAAAGTTGCAAGATGTCAGTACAGAAGAGGACAGCAAAGCTATGCCAGTAGGCTATCTTGGTTTGAGGTGTGCAGAAGACTGTAAAACAGACTCAGTACAAACAGAAATGCTGAGTGAGTTTATTTTCTGAGCTGTATCTCTGCTCTATAGCCTTAGTCTCTTCATATTAACAAAAAGATTATTCTGTACAATAGATGAAATCCCAAAGTCTGATTTATTTCATTATCACCATTTAACACCAGCCTTAAACTGCAAGATGTTCTTCATCTTTTGTTATACATCAAGTAACCACCACCTTCTTCACAAACATTAAATGCTAATGTCAGACATGAAGGATTTAATAACTTCTAGGGGTCTTTTTAGAGGAATAACCGAGTGCAAAACATGTATTACAGTGCCCGAGAAAGGGGAGTAAATCCTGAAAGCACAGAAGATATTTTCAGTAGGATAGCCTACTGCATGCTTGCTATGTAATGCGTGCACTGAGTGGTATTGAAATGGCAAAATCTCACTGATAAATGCTAAATAAACTTTCCCTGTTCTAATGTGTATTTAATATTATTTCATTAACCTGAAACTGACAGTTATGAACTTCTGGAAAATAGAGCTGGTTCTTATGCAAACTTTTAACAAGCTGAGAGCAAACTGGAGCCACATGCCATACTGTAGACGTCAGCAACAGCAGTTGTGAAGAAATGTGATGTTTCAGTTTTAACTTCATTCAGACGTGAGACTGCAAAACAGGATCCCCATGCCAAGCACCACAAAGAACCCCAAAGTCTGACAAACTGCTGCGCTAGAGGAGGCTTCAGCATTACCCAGCCTCCTGGCAACATTAGAGAATCTCAAGGACTCAAGACCTCTCTCCCTGCCAAAAAGTAATGTATCCCTGTTGTGTCATTTCTTTCTTCAGCCCCCATGAAGTCTCTGGAGTACTGGCTAAGAGCAATCAAGATGGGAAAACGGGGTGAAGGGTATAATTTAACCTTAACAGACTTCCTGACATGAACAAGGATATGAAGCCACTCCATAGACACACTGAAACAAACATGAAGGGAGAGAAGATGTGCAAGGTGAAAGACAATTTAGACATAAGAAAATGTCTAGATACAGTTCCTTCAAATATATATTTATAAAAATATAGGCAGTCATCAAAAGAATAAGGATCGTGACAAGTATTCCAGCAGAAAGAGTGGTAGCAAGGAATTCTGGAGTTAAACTGATACATGAAAGAGTCACATGACAGTCTAAGAGCAGTGGTAAGACAACACATTCTTATATTAAAGTTCAATCACCCTAGTTAAAACTTCAGAATTACACAGTCATTAACCAAAATGCTACTTCAAACAAGGCTGTTTAAATATTGAACTTCCCAAATTATGGAGTCTTAAAAATATTTTTATATGTTTAACAAGCTTGAAAACAAAACCCAGCAAACTTAGGCAATCGAGACATATTCCAACCTAAACGATAAGTCAAAATGTCACTGTCATTTGAGAGCAGCAGCCTAAAATAAAAACGTTTACAGTCATATTGAACAATTGCAATCAGCACAGCTACACTTAATGAACAATATTTGTTAATGTACACTGCTCTTACCTAGTTTACCTGGTACACTGGAATACACTTATGCAGAAAGTGCAAGATCTTCTCGGCTCCTGGATACGTTTTCAGTAGCGTGGTGCTGACCTCTAGTGCCAGCAGGATTATATTACCGTACGGCAAATGGCAATGAGGTATGTAAGCAATCCTCCTCGGTGTTGACACACTAGTTTTATCACCAGTGTATACATATTTGCAAAGGTGAACCGTATTTCACTAGTTTCATATATACAGAAGCACTAAGGCAGACTAGTTTCTCTATCATGCAGTGTACACGGTCTTATCCCCCGGGCAGTTGTCACATGTATGGCATGGCATCCATCTCCTCAGAGGCACAGCTGGAAAATTCTGTGCAGAATACTCATGTTTACATGTTGACAATTGCAATGCAGAATTCCCAAGGCAAATAAAAAAGAGAGCATTTGGTAGAGATGTGGCAACTGGAAGAGAACTTTACGGGCTCTCAGAGGAGAACATCTCCGTGTCAAATTGCTTTCGCTCCTCTTTTTCCCCCACTGCTTCTAATGACAGCTGCACAATAAGTAATTGCAGGAATTTTATTCTAATACAGAAAATATTTTTTTGGACAATCCAGATAGTTCCATTGTCTTAAAAAATTTGTTTTAAAATCCCACTGCTAGCAATGCTCGTACTTGAAAAAAATTTCATATAAAACGTGAAAAGTTCAGTGAACTCAAAAAGTGACAAAAGGAGTTAAGTCTTCTCAGCCTCAACCCAGAAGCTCACTATCAGGCTTCCCAGAACACAAACACACTACGTGCCAGGTTTTGCTACCTTCTCTTCTGTCACTTTCAGGAAAAACAAAAAACAAAAACTTTCAGAAGCTTTAACAGAAATTTCAGTACTTATTTAGCTGTAATGATATCAAAAGTTTTGTTTTCATCAAAAGGTAACAAACATTAGCCTAGCCTAACACATTAAAAGAGCAAAAATTGTCATCCACGTTCTTTATCAATACATCAGAAAACAAAGCATGTCATTAAAGTTTTCAGTGTTAAATATTCCTTATTGTTATCTTCATGATGAACATTGTCATACATGGCATTCAGTGAGCCTTTGAAAATATCCTTTCTTCTTGTTTCCTTTTACTGCATCAGTACTAATTCTTTTTGGAGTGAAGAAGCAGATTCTCATTTAACCAGCTTTGCTACCCTTTCCTTTTCCATACTTTTTTCATTATTTGCTCAAAGTAAATGAACAGTCAAACAATATACCCCAGTGTGTATTTACATTGTTTATGATTGCTCACATATTCAGTGTCTCAGATTAATCAGCTTGAAGGGTACAGAATGAAAACTAAAGAAATATAATCCTTTGGAGTATTAAGTTTGGTGACAAGAGAAGAAAGTAGCAGATTCAAGGAGAATACCACTTAATTCAAAACATTTCAAAATACAAATATCCATCCAGCATTGCTGGGATGTACTTGTGATCTAAGAATAAAAGCTTAAGTGAGAAAAAGCTTAAACTATATGAAATGTAGTCATATTTTGACTACATGGAAAGCTAGAACAACAAAAACAGAAATTGAGAAGTAGATCTGAATTCTTTTAAACAGAACTGGAGAATATGCAAAGGTATGTAATACCTGACAACATTAAATAAACATCTGAAAGGAAATAATCATACAAAAGCATAAAAATAGAACAAGAGTAGCCAGAAGATGCTGGAAGGTCTCAACTTGGACAGTAAACCCTTTTGCCAAAGTTTTCCATTGATCGCATTCTGGAGTTGAATGCTGTAGATCCAGGCTTTCTCCCACCCACAGTTTTCATTATTAAACACAGCTTATCTCAATTTATTGATCTTAAAAATAAATGCCACAAGAATTCTTCACTAACACTGCTTTCTGAGTTATTCCAATTAGTCAATTGTTCATATTCCTTTATCAGAAAAAACTGACAAGGTCTAAAATAACCTTCAGCAGCCTTCACTAATGCATTTGTATTTTAAAGAAAGCTGAAATCTTAGCCCAATTTCTAAATGAGGAATATGTTTCCAGAGCCAAAAGTCCTTTCTATGAATTAAGTCTATTTTTTCAGTAAAATAGAGAGGTAAAAGAGGCAGGAATGTAGCAACAGCATTTAGATACCTGGAAATAACCAACTGTCCCCCCCCCCCCCCCCCCAA
>VXAB01006138.1:11289-41125 GCA_013399175.1 Odontophorus gujanensis | reverse complement strand
CCCCCAAAAAAAAAGAGCATATGAATTCCCATTAAGTGATTTCCAAGCTTTTCCTCTAACTCAGTGATTCATGTGTATATTTAGTCAGCCATTCTTGAAACTGTCAAGATACTTAGCAATGCAAAAATTAAGGACTTCATCTCATCTTTAATTCTGTCTATAATTTTACATTATTTTTCTTTCTAACTTCTGACTCAAAATTGGAGCACTGTTTCAGAATTCAATCACACTATGGAAGTGTCATTTTAATGGAGATGAAAAAACAGTATTAACTGACAACCAGAGCTTCTGACAAACAGAACTGCATGGGAGTGAGCAATGATTGAGATCTTAATCACTTGTCAGCTGTCGCATTGTGATGACTTGCATTTTCAACTAATCTGGTTTGAGTAATGAGTGAAATTTCTAGCTGAGCAGTGATTGGCATTCTCTGAATGAATCCTTTCCTCATATTTCATTTTCATGGGTGACTGATCACATCCAGTATATAAAAAAACTGACATATGTTAATTGAACAGATTTGTGACAAGTGATTAACTCTCCTTACCTAAAGAGTTCTAGAGCTGTTTAATTATTTAAAAGTTGATAAAACTTTTTTCTTTCTTTTTTGCCATCACCATTGGCCCTAGACTAAGATTTGAACTTCCAGTAATAGCTGCAAACTAGAGCTAGGTAAGCCCTGTAGTCTTTGATTCATGCCAATTTATCTTTGTTTAACAGCCTTCTTGAGAAGAAGAGAAGGAAGAGGTGAAAGGCAAATCAACTACCCAGTTGGGAAGCACAGAGTCGATTTGAGGACAAAGACTTGTTCATTCTTTAAGCGCTTTTTTAAAGGCAGTCTTTGGAACTATCCAAGCTATACACTGAAAGATGCAAGGACATTAGATCTGTTAAAATACATATATTAAAATAACAGGGAATTCATAGCACTCTATCAAGTGCTTGGCAACCAGTGGAGTCAAGCTTTTACTGAAAACTGAACTGCTCAGTCAACTGTACAAGAGCCATCCTGAAATGACAGTGAGAGTCAAAGAAAGGTAACAGTAGTTTCCACAGGAATTCACCATTCCATTACAGAGCAGAGCAGATTTAAAATACAAGCTGTAGCCTACGATCTCAGGATCTTGGGCTGCAGATACCAAAACAAGAGTTACTTGTTCCTATGGGGCAGGGACCTTGGATGTAACAAACAAGGACAGAAGCCTCCAGGAGACTGGATCAAGCTGGGGCTTGTAACAGCTGCAGGACAAAAACAGCTCCAGAAGAGGTGACTGGCACAAGTCTCGGAAGCTTTGAAGCCTGAGCCAGAGATTGTTCACAGTAAACCTAAACAGAGGGTCAGTCAGCACCACCCAGGGTTCCTGAGAGCATATTACATGCCAGAGGAATCGTGTATTACTGTTGCTAAGAGTAGAATTTTTGAGAACTGTTAGTTTTCTTAGAATTGGGAGGTTAATATCTGCAAAATAGCATTATCAACTTTTGTGCAGTTCCACTCGCACTTCCATGCCAGGAAACCCACCTTTACCTTAGGCTGAGAGACAAATAGTACTTTACCCACAATTTTTACTGTGAAGAAATGTGTAGAGCTGCCAATAAGACACTCGCCAGTAGGAGCAGCCCCTTTTGGTTATTCAGATTATTTTCTATTGTTCTCATTCCTGTCTGCTAACTGCTGCCCGTCCAACCATTCTTTTTTGCCGCTAGCTACATTCCAGACCTATCGCCTCCTCTGCTTTGCCTCTACTACTTCTCTCACACAAAGGCTTTCTTTCAATATTGCTTTCCATTTAGTTTCTCCTTTCCTAATCCTTGGCTGATTTTAGATATTGTGATAACAAATAACCTCTGCTTTTGTTACATCATTAACGATATCACATGAGGACTGTACACCACCACAGCTCCCACATTGGCAATTTTTAGCTAGACCACAAAATATAAGCAGCTTCTTCCCTTACAGATGGAAGTTCATATTTAATTCTTTTGACATTAACAACACCTGCAGGGACAAGTTTAGTGCAGTTGTAAGGAACTTATAATATTGATGTTCAACAATTTAATTATAAATTGATTATTTTAAACCTAGCAAATACAGTGGATGTTTTCCCATGTTTCTTCAGAAAATAGGTCTTAAAGAAATTGATAAATCTGTGCAATTACACTATCAGTCCTGTTGCTAAATATGTATTTACTCCTTTACTGAAAAAAGATCCCAGATTCTAACTTTATTGATCTCCTTTAAAATGTCTAAGCCAAGAGATGGGGGGGGAGGGAGGGAAAAATAGCATATAGACATTCTTGACCTTAACAATTCTCCAATCTCACGTATAAGCTCAGCTAGAAAATATATGCCAGAGAAAGAACAGCAATGACAGTTAATAGCATTTATAATTAATGGCAAATATCTAAACAAATTATGCAATGGTGTATAGATAGTGTTCAGAAAGATTCATTACATCATTAGGTTTGTAGTGAGAAATTCTTCCTTTTAATAAAGAGATACATTTGGAAAAATACAGACAAGTTCTCGGGATTACATTCTAGTCAGGTTTTGTTTTGCTTACATCCATAGACTGAAATGCTCTATATATTATAGTTCAGCTAAAATGAGAAATTATTGAATCATTTAGTAGTAGTACATCTGTTAAAACTCACCTAATTCAATATCTCTTATCCCCATGTATGTTTCAAGAAGCTCATCCACTTTTTTTACTGCTTTTTCTTCAACTTCAGACAGCTTTATTAAAACAAAGGGAGAGAAAGTAGAAAAGTATTATTATATCCTATGCAGACTTTAAAACAAGAAATCGTCTACTGCTGCTTATCCTCACTCTCACTGTAGCTGCTTAGACTTTCAAAACCCGAAAGTAAATCACATCGTTTCACCCCTACTCCCTTCTTTTCCCAAACTCAAATCATTTTACAAACTTCAAACAGCATACCTCTTGCACTGACCAAGTAAAACACAGGCCTTTCAACTGCAGACAATACAGACCTTTATCAAAGCCTCATCAGCTTTGGAGGAATCTGAAATAAGTAACAATTCTTCTTAGAAACATTATTCCCGTTTTCACACACATTCATGCCAGTGTAAGTTATTAGCCTCTCCTAACAGCCACACTTAAACTAGCCCAGTACACTTTGTGGTGTCAGATACAGAACCACATCTTCAGCCATTGCTCTTATTTTCTCCTTCTTTTCAACATTCCCTAGTATGATCTACTTCAACATCATCCATCTAGATATTTAGGTAAAGGTTCTCCATTTCCAGACTCTTCAGCCCCATCCTACCTTTCCTAGCCTTCAACTTAGTGTAAACTTTTCTCCTTGCCGAAAAGTCCTCATCGTTAAGTCCCACAGGCTTTGTAACACGTGGATTTTCCCTTCCTGCTTTCCCTTAAAAACTTTGGGAAAGACTAAATTGGATGCTAGAAGATTGAACTATTGAAAAGCCACAAAATAACCATACCATTTCCTCCACAGTAGCAGGACCTTTATTTCTCAGACGAAGTGTTTCTCTCCCTCTGGAGATTTTAGCCTCTGTCAGAGTTCCACCTTTAGATCTTGCTGCCACCTTTTCTAAAGTCAAAAAGATGACAAAATAAATAAATAAAAGTATATGGTATGTATACAAATCATGTGCTTCAACCATTACACTACCTTCAGTTTTAATTCTAATCAAGATCTAATAGGCATCTAAAACTTTAATTGTAAATTAACTACATATTCTGTATAGCTTCGCTGACAATTTCTTATCTTCAAATTTGATAACCGCTTTGACTATGCTGAAGCTGGGACTTCTATTGACCAATATATCAGTTGAAGCCTCTTGTGTTCAGTATTGTATACGCATTTAATATAATTTTACTCCCATATTTTACAAAAACTACAAGTACAGAATATCAGATGATGTCTGAAGTCATCAGCCAAATACTGACATAACCTGCTCTTCATATGCAGACTATGTGGTAGCTTTAGCTTTGCAACATTTTCATCCTTCACTAAGGTTATGAGGAAAACACCATAAAATGCATGATAATGAGCCACTCTGAGATGAAAAGGTCTGTTTGACAAAGCTCTATTATTTCCTGCTAAACCATTTGATTACTATCAGTCACTTGGATGAAACTGTCTGTAAGTAGGCCTGTGAGAGTTTTTCCACAGATTTCAGTAAAGTCAGGATTTCACAGCTAGTAAATCCCTGCAGAGAATATCTGGTTTTACCTTAAGTTTTCTTCACCTGAATTTTGTTCATTATGTTAATAAATGGAGTGTGAAATCACACAAGATTTGGCTGATCTCAGCCTTTGTGATCTAGGACATAATTTTATATTCAAGATTGGTGAAGATTTGATTTGCTTAGTAATTCAGTTAACTTTAACTTGGAAAGTACTAGAAATAATTTTGTAGAATTGTTTTCACTGTGCTATTTTCTCCTTCAGACTACTCTTACTTTCAGAAGGAGACCTTATACTGTATGTGTTTTGTCTAGAATCGTAGAATTGCTCAGGCTGAAAGAGACCTTCAAGATCATCAAGTCCAACCTCAACCTATCCGTACTACCTTAACTCTAACAACCCACCACTAAATCATGCCCCTGAGCCTAGGTAGGTTCCATCTAATTGGTTTTGTATCAGTAGTTAAAATGCAGACTATCCTCCTAAAAAAGTCCTGAAATGTGAATTTTACTTAAATTTAATATATAGATATTTGTAAATTTGTCTCAAAAGGCCATTCCTAATGTAACGTACATATTTTCCTAGTTCTGCCACCACTAGCACCTTAAACTATGACAATCTTAGTTTGCAGTGCCTCACAATAAAGCTCTCTGGTCAACACAAACTATTTTTCATATTCATATGATTTAAATTTACAGTTTGCATTAAGTACTCTTTGCTTTGTTTCTATTAATTTTTTTACCAATTCACTGAAGTCTAGTTTATGATTGATAAGGACAAGCCTTATTCAGAGAAGTCTTCAATTCTGTACTTCAAGCCTTGCCTAGGGCAGCTGTGGTAGCATCTGCTAACATGGTAGGAAGATGTCCAACCACTAAATTATACTTATTCTTAATTATTATACTTCACTTTCCACTAATAGGAAGGAAAATAAAAGCTGGTAATTCAACAAAGACTTGTCTCTCATTCATAAGCCTTCAGAAACATTAAGTAACCAGGTTCTGTTGAAATTAACAGGAATCCTGCATCTACTTGCCCAGCAGGATTTGGATCTTGTCACCTCCTCTGTGGCGATTCTAGGTTTATGCTGCAGCATGCCATCTCATACAAATTTATGCCTAAAGCTCAACTGCACCTAAAGCAAAAGCCAGGGTATTCTTAATCTGTCTCAAATCGGACACAGACTTCTAAGCTCATTTATGTAAAATATATATATAAGTATTTGTATTAAAAAAGTAAATATACATGCAGCTTTCCAAAATCCATCCAAAAAGCTCTACTTCACTCTTAATGTAATATCAGAAACAAGGTACTGCCATGAACTTACCAAGTTTCCTTCTCTACATTATCAGCAGATTAAGAGGTACTTTAATCATCTTAGAAAAATAACCACTATGAAATAATGGTTCGAGTAATCAAATGCTGATTTACCCCAGTCTTTACAAACAGACTATGCAATAGGCTTAGCCCTGAATACCTACATTAAAAAATTATTATACTGCTAATTTCAACACTGTCTGTACGCACATTATGCTGAAGTAGTATTACAACATACACATTTACTTAACAGTAGTATTAACTTATATCCAGAGATATTAGAGACATATTGCATTCTGTGCAGAAGCACCAAAAGCAATCTTCAGATTTCTCTTATTCTCAATTTCTGCTGTTATTCTGACACCAAGTGTCAAGACTGGTGTATGGCAGCAGTTGTAAACTGCTAACAGACAAAAAAAGAAGATCTGAAGGAAAAAAAATATTCAAACTTTTTCCACTCTGGTGAAAACATTGCTAGCATGCATGAAGTCAGACATAAAATGTAACAGTACCTTGAATTTCTTTGTTAAAGAAAAATAATGCATGAATCATGGGGAGAAAAAAAAAACAGAATTTAAAAAAAAAATAAATCAAAACTTAATCTCCATTTTGGTTCCCTAAGCTAACTTAACAGACTAACTACTTTATTTTTACTACACCATTAAAATTAATGTAGATAAGGATTAGCAGGAGGTATACTTGTCCTATATAGGTATCACTTCTACATAGCATTCAGGTGTCAGGTAGAGATAGAGCTTTGACTAACTCCTCTCCTTCTGTTGCAAGTAGATATGCTGTATAATCATAGAGAGAACAAAATGATGGGGAGAGCAGCAAAGGGGATGCTCTGAAGAATCCAAGACTCTCCTCCACGTCATTCTTCTGCATTAGAGAGCTCAGTCCCACCTCAACCTCACAAATAGAAAGATCTGATACACAGAAGAATAGGGTTTATATAAGAGATGTAGAAGAAAAAAAAAGAAAGGAAGTTTGAGGATCAGTGAAATGATTCACACTTTAAAATCATGCCTATGAAACAATTCCTGTACTTGTTTTGCATTGTCATATGGCATCAAAGAAATCAAGCAACTGAGACTCACTGCTGAGTCAGCCCATAACAGGATAACTGCTGGAGAAAGCAGACAGAAGAAAATTCATTCCTCCAACTCTAAGACAAAAAATATATATATATACATACACGCACGTGTGTGTGTAGAACATTCTTCTCTTTTTGCAGCAGTTACATTACCTTGCCTAAAAACAAACTTATAGTGGAGTGCAACTCTGAGAGTTGAATATCCAGGGAACAAGGCAAAGAGCCAAGCAACACTCACCAAATGACTTCATAGGCTCTATCAACTTCAATTTGAACACCTGACCTTTCTCCAGATCTTTTAGCATTTTGGCAACTTCGTAATGCCGAAGATCTGACACATCTTTTCCATTTATAGACTCTATGTGATCACCCACGCAGATCATTTTGGTTTGGTCCATAAGGCTCCCTTCTCTGATTCGCTATTGTTTGANTAGAAAGATCTGATACACAGAAGAATAGGGTTTATATAAGAGATGTAGAAGAAAAAAAAAGAAAGGAAGTTTGAGGATCAGTGAAATGATTCACACTTTAAAATCATGCCTATGAAACAATTCCTGTACTTGTTTTGCATTGTCATATGGCATCAAAGAAATCAAGCAACTGAGACTCACTGCTGAGTCAGCCCATAACAGGATAACTGCTGGAGAAAGCAGACAGAAGAAAATTCATTCCTCCAACTCTAAGACAAAAAATATATATATATACATACACGCACGTGTGTGTGTAGAACATTCTTCTCTTTTTGCAGCAGTTACATTACCTTGCCTAAAACAAACTTATAGTGGAGTGCAACTCTGAGAGTTGAATATCCAGGGAACAAGGCAAAGAGCCAAGCAACACTCACCAAATGACTTCATAGGCTCTATCAACTTCAATTTGAACACCTGACCTTTCTCCAGATCTTTTAGCATTTTGGCAACTTCGTAATGCCGAAGATCTGACACATCTTTTCCATTTATAGACTCTATGTGATCACCCACGCAGATCATTTTGGTTTGGTCCATAAGGCTCCCTTCTCTGATTCGCTATTGTTTGAAAAACAGAAAATTATTAGAAACATTTTTTTGAAATGGTGAAGAGGTGACAGATTCAAGAACATCAGCTAAAAATATTGACAGCATTGAGTTCATTTTTACCACCAGGACATTTTTACTGTAAGATTTATGCCACAAAAGACAAAAAACATTATTTTTAAACAAAGTAATATACATTGCCTACAAAATCAACAGTAGAAAAAAAAATGCAATCATACTTCAGAAGGCTTCTGAATAAGCCAATGCGTTGTTTTGGGTTTGTTTCTTTTTTTTTTGTTTTTTGGTCTTTAAAACTGTAGACAAATGTGCCAGTAATGTGAACACCATCTTGACTTTTGGTTTTAATTTAATAGCCTGACAAGCATAGGTACAAAACTTCCCATGTATAATAGTCCAGGGACATACAAAACAAATGTGAAATACACTAAAAAAAGGAGGCACTATGAAACTCGAGTCTTAATAAGGCTTACCTATAGTGAGCAAATTTCTACAATTTTCCTCACTGAGCTATGTAACTGCATATAGTCAGTTATTTCCTGTGAAATAACAATAAAGGACAAGAAACACTTCCAAATGCTATTTCAGGGAATACAAGTGGTCATATAGAGGTCATAAAATGAAACAGAATTTCGTATTCATAGTTTTTCCAAAGTTCAATTTAAAGTGAGGAAAAGAACAATCACTAAAAGATCTCTTTGATTTATCAAGTCAATTAAAAGGCAATTAAGATTTCAGTGATTCAGTTTATTGTTGTTAAATGCTGTCATTTTTATCGTGCTCCAGTCATGAAAGTCATTATCCTATTTAACATAAAAGCTATAACATACTAGAATGTCTCATATTTTTGCAGAGATACAGATTATTTAGGAAGATTTTCAAATGAAATGTACTTTTCATTAAAGACTGACATTGGTTTCAGGCAGGCTTTGGGTTTACAGTGAGACAATGAAGATAAACATATTTCCATCTAACACTATAGCACTTTTCCTAGCTGCTAACTATCTTAAAAACCTATTTCTAGTTTATGTGCACATGTCTAAGCCCACATATGTGCCCCCATCTGAGAGTCAGTGGGAAGTGTGATAGTGCTCACTGTCCTATAAGACACTGCAACAATTTTTAGCTTCAGACAGAGCTTAACTCTTTCTAGCACCTTTTGTTATTGATGTTTATCCTAGATTAAAAACAAAAAGAAGCCTTACAGTGAAAGAAAAGAGAGGTGTTGTATGCAAACAAGAAACTAGGCACCAAATATATTTCTGTTACCAAGTGCCAGGGTTCAAAATTGTGTCTGCTGCACTACACTTTTAGTCTAAGTGTTGAATTCATTCTTACTACCTTTTTTCTTCAGTTGGATCCTAATACCAAGACCATTTAAGTAGTATTACCTGAAAACACCAATTGTGCAGCATTCAAACAATTTCTTTTTTAATGTGACTGCACTCCAAGTTAACTGACTCAAGACAGTCAAACTATATTGTCATAACAATAAAGATGCAATTGATATGCTCGCATTTCAAGTGCTCTAGAGAACATACAGAAGCTAGGATCTCTATTTCCAATGAAAATATAAGCAAATAACTCCAAAATATTTGTTAAGTAAAGACAGTTTCTTCTTAGTGATTTAGCCAGTCAACTAAATAAATAAAATATACAGCATTTCCTTTTGTGTATTTATACATATTCTGCTGTTTAAAATAAGCCATTAGCAAAAGATGCAATAGCTAGCAACAAAGCAACTTCGTAGAAAATCTTTTAAACTAATGCAGCATTACATTCCCACGAAGCTTGCACTACATCTGTTACACCTATTACTAGACCAACACAATGACAATGTTTTATTTATTCAGACAATTCATATACAATTTACTGGAAACTGCAGCTTGCTGATGTAGTGAGGGTTTTCCAGTCCACTCAAACTATGCAGTAGTGTGTGATTGTTGTTTTCCCCTATTGCCAAACAAGTACAGAGAGTGTCATGTTCTACACAGTGCTGCACAAGTGAACGTGAAGCACTGCTTTCAACGTCTTCTTTTAAAATGCAACATAAGTAGCAGTGTGACTGAGTGTTATGGATTGCACTGATACCACCACTAGAAATACAAAGTTCCCTATCCATAAACATAAAAATGAGGATACAATTTTGCAGGCTGCTTGCTGAAGCCTCCACTGCATCTCAATTTTGTCAAGAGTGATCTCTATCACATTTTTTGACAGTAACAAGCAAGCCTACCTTTAGTCCACATCCTTTTTTATGTCCATAGTAGCTAAGAAATGGATAGAGAATACAACATCTGCATACAAGTAGCTTTGTTTATAATAGTAATAAGATCAGCATTTGAGACAGCAATAATCAAAGGTAATTTTCAGTGTCTCACTAATAACAGTTAATTGGACTAGATTAAAGTAAAGAACCTAGAAAGGATAGAAAATTTGGGCAAGGTTCCCAATACCTAGTTTAGCAAGAAAGGTGTCATAATTCCCTCCATCTTTACTTGTCTTAAAACAAACTGCCTTGAGGTCACACAGCAGGTAAGGAGGAAAGGAGGAGAGCAATTATGATTAATACATTGCTCATGCTATTGCCTATATATTCTATGCAAGTTAATTGGGGTGAACCCTGTTAATCCATGTGCTTACCACCTTTCAATCCATCCTACCTAAGGCAATGCCAGTCCTGAAAAGCTGAAAGTCCTCTGTACTTGCACCTGCTCCTCAGAGCATGTAGGATTTTGCCCCATGAGCAGTCAAAGAGCGAAAGAATACAATCTCATTACAATGAGTGACAGATGTTCTATACGGATCTAACAATGATGTCAGAAAACTCACACACAAAAAAAAAAGGAGGCAGACATGAGCAGTATGCAACCATTATCATTTCAGCATCAATTACACAATATAATGGTCAAAACATAAAGCCCATACACATCACAGAAGCGACAAACAAACGACCTAACTTCAAAATGACATGCAGTACATAAATAGCTGAACTAATTTCAAATGATGAATCTAAGGAAAAGCAACTCTTTTCTGGTACTTGCCGTATGCTAAACAGCTTGACAGTTCTAAAGGAACATTAAAGCAATAGTTAGCCTACTATAGTAACAAAAACTTCTACAAAACAAAGCATTTAACGGGAAAATAAGTTTACCTTTATGAAGGGACAGCCAGCTCCATTGTCCGTAACAGTAAGCCCAAGCACATCATCAGATTTAAGAATTTCCAGTTCTTTTCGTTGTCCTTTTACATGGGCAAATATAAAATCTTCGAGGCCAATCTGTGCACCTAACAGCTTGTCCATATCAACTTTATGAGTGTTCAAAGTACAAAACATGATCTGTTCAGGAAGGAAAAAAACACATTACCTTAAAGTTTAACAGTTTATTAAATTTTGGTGAAACTGACAGGCTGATTGGTTCTTTTAAGCAGAGCATAGTACCAGCATCAGACTGATCTATAACAGAGAGTTGTTATGTCATTCTCCAGCTGCCCCAGGGGAGGTGACAGTCTTCATCCACGCAAATGACAAGCACCAGTAGCTCAGACAGCAGATAAGAGCTTGCAGGGAACAAAGAAAAGGGACACATCTGTGCAAGCAGCCTCTCGTGGTCTGCCACAGTGCACCAACCCTGGCACTAACAGTTTGAGTTTCAGCTGAACAGCTTAAGCAGGGTTTGAGCATGCCACCTCAAGAGCCACCACCATTTTGTTCTTATCATTTACCAATTTCTAACTCAGAGCATTGCTTGTGGGCAGACACTGGTCTGCTCACCACAATGCTGAATGGAGTAATCAGGCCAGTCCAGGCAGGTGACAGGCATTCTGATACAGCCCATGCTCAAAGAGCAAACAGTCTAGTCAAAAAATCAGAAACAAATCCACTGTTCCACCTCACAGCTAGGGCATTTTCATCTGCTGGCTGCTCGCCATGCCGGGGCCAGACCAGAACAAGGCCCCTGGGGAGCTCTATGCAGCTTCCTCCCAGACAAAGCCAGAACATACAGGGTGACAGGCCAGAGAAACTCCATCCATGAGATCTACATTTGAGGCAAATGATTCCCTCAAGACCAAATTTCAAGTAGAACCAAAAGCAGGAGAGGAGGATGAGGCTGCAGCTTGATACTGCATTTGGTCCCCTGTCACAGGTGCAAGCCACTGGCAAAGAACACCATCATGATACATCTACATTGCTGCCAGTGGGACGCATCTGACAAAAACAGCAGCGGGATGTCACTTAATGTCCTACAGCTCTGCTACTGCTCAAGTGGTAGCCTTGCATAGGGTCCAGCAGGCCAGCCCAGCTGCTCCTAGTCAAAGTAATAGACCACTACCAGTAGAACACCTGGTGCTCTGATGGAAATGGGGGCTTCCCTTATTCTCCACCACATCTACAAAACTTATATGGATTTCAGCCTCAGAACACTTCAAATGCCTTTTTCTTCACTCTGGTGTCACTGCATGATGGCAGTAAAAAATGAAATGAAAGCAACCAAGCAACTCAGCTCTGTTCTTGTACAAATGAGGGGGAAATGTTTTTCCTAATGTATTTCAGAGAGAGCATTTTGTTTTCTTCAGCTTTATAGAACGTGGGGTCTATATAAAAATTTTTCACTTACGGAAAATGAAAGCTTAGTAGTGAGATAAAGATTCTGAAGTCTTCAGTTATTTCTTAAAAACAATAAACAAAAACAAAAAAAACTAAAAGTCTAATTGCTTATCTGATAATCCATCAAACAACCACTCCAACTTAATGCTTTAATAACAGTCACAACAGCACACACTTAACAGACATCAGTTTTATTCTCTCAAGTAACGTGAAAGTTTTTTCAAGTTAATCAGTACTCAAAAAAATAATATAACCTACAGAAATTCATGTGGTTCTAATCAGATTAAATCTTATTTTATTAATATTAATCACACCAAATCAACCTTTTTTTTTTTAAGCAAAAAGTTTCAATCCAAACAGATTTATAAAATTCATATATACATTCAGCTTTCTTGAAAGCTATGTAACTTGGCCAGTTTACAACTGCAATCCAGTTCTAACTCTTACAATGAGCAGCAAGCCCTATGACTTTACACTTCAGATATTATTATCCTTCATCTGACCTTGTCAAATAGACAATCACATAGTAATCACTGTCACACCTTTGAATAGATAAAACTGGCAACAGAAAAGAAATGTGATATTTAGAAACTCGATCCAGAGTTTCTCTTTTTAGACCTTCATCTGGATGGTACTCCCCACTACAGCCTATAAGTCTCAAGAATTCTCAGTGAGTCAGTTCCATACTAACCACAAGGCTGAGATAACATCAACCAGTCAAAAATAACACTTAAATCATTCTTTATCCTCTTTAGCAAACAACCGCTTTTTTTCTCAGAACATATATCTTCAAAGAGTAACGCACTAAAGATGTATCCACCCAGGATAATATACAGTTACACCATCAGTTATAGCATAGCTTTATTTGTACACCACTGAGGACTGCCAATGGAAAATATGTATTTTTTCCAAAAGTTTTATGTAAGCTTAATATAGGTACCTAATAACAGTTTATATACCTAATTAAAACAACAGCTACTGTAGTACACTGTCATTCACTCAAAATTTGGTATAATTTTAAATAGTAATTTTCTTAGCCAAAAAAGAAACAAGAGAAAAATCAATGTGGAATTTTCATCATAAAGTCTTTTTCCTCCCTTCTCACCCTTAACCTTCATATGGATTTGATCTCTAGCTCAGCATAACAGTACTGTGACATTTCATGCCAACTATGGCAAGGTACAATAAATCATAGCTGCTATATCAGTCCTGAAGTGTCTAGGATACCTCCTTCACTAAGTTATCTCACACAGCAGACAAAAGAAAGAAATTCCATTTGGCTGGCAGAGGCCTCATAAAATAGATTTATCAGATAAGATTACTAACAAATTATTTCCTGCATCCATATTTTCAATAGTAAGAGACATTTGTCAACAAAAACTGAGTTATACTCTGTTATATAAAGTAAGAAACTGCATTAGATGGTTACAGTATGTATTACATGAAGCACCTATGCAACAACTTATTGCATATGCTTTATTAATCACATTCTTATCTTCCATTAAGCCTAAACTTTAAAGGAGTTCAGAAATAAGTTGACTGAGTGATATCATCATCGGAAGACATTAAAAGCTCTACTGAGTCGAGGAGTGCTCAGATACCTTTATAAAGGACATAATAATAAAGTTACTTGAGAAGCTGAGACATTGGACTTGTACTTTTGAGCAAAATATAACACCCGCTGACATATTTCCCTCTATATGTAGGTGTAATCTATATCAAGAAACCACCAACATGCTTTCTGGCTACCTTACTCATTTCATTCTCCCTGGGGAAAACGCAGGAGTCTCAACTTGTTGCAGCAACAAAAGGAATCGCATCCTCTTGGTTTCGGTACTGTATCAAGTAGGCAACTTTGTCTCCCCACATACATTCAAAGTACTATAAACTAAGCCTTCAGTGTTTGTGTGTTGTTTAAAAAGAAATAAATTCCAGAATAAACAAGAAATAGCGCAAGTTCTTCCCTACACATATGAAAATACAGCTAAAAAGCATCTGAGAAGTAGATCATTAACAGAGAAAGCACCACATGCATCATGGTAACAAATTTAGCACCACTTCAGGGAACAGCAAACAATTGTTGCCACTGGGTTGAAAGAAGGTGGTTTGGAAGGACTGTCATCTTTGATCCTTTAAATTTGGTTTGCTTCATCCCTTAGGCGAGATAGTGAGAATTTGTTTCAGTAGATAACCAGGTACTCTGAAATTTCAAATATTTTAGCAAATTTCACAAACTGATCCTTTTCTCTAACCTTCTAAACTATTTTTTAGCTTTTTTCCTGTAAATAAAATAGCCACTTATTAAAAAAACCTATGCTTCAACAACCATTGCTCAGTTCCAGTCATTTTTCATCAATTTCATAAAAGTTTAAAATGGACTGGTTTAAATCAAACACATCTATGAAAGTTTAATGTGGCTGAGCATTACTGTATACTTAACTGTTTAGCATAAGGAAGCAAAGCCACAGACCAGCAGCCTGGGCACAAGCTCAGCAGCTGAGCTCCTATTGCTGGAAGAGAGAGCAGCTGCATTTCTACTCTTGGTGCTTCCCTTTTCCGCTGTTTCTCTTATGATGTAGAAGTCCTTTCACCACATTAGATATCTCAGTCTTTACAGGCACTTTTGGACGCACCCACTAAGTATTCAATTCACCTCACCTTACAAAGCAAACAAAATAATCAGAAGTGTGAGCTATGAGTACGCAAACTGAAAGCTTGTGTGACTTCTGTCATTTACCATTCCCTTCCTTTCAGGGCAAGAAATAGCCTTGCCACAGTTAGATTTTAACATTCACTTTCAAGTGCCTAGTTAGCCATTCTGAATAATTCAAAGCCCTACAGTGTACTGTCACTGGAGTACACCAGCAAATGCTTTAACAGATCTACACTGTTCTCTGGTCAGTGCTCATTTCTCTACCATAGAGGCTGCACTTCTCTCCTGTGCAAAGAATCACATGGCCTGGACCAGGAAAAAAAAAAAAAAAGCACAGTAAAACTGAGGAAGGTGGACAGGAACACAGACCAAAAGCCAGGTTCAAAAGGGACAATAGGAATGTTATCTTCTGGTGATGGATGAAGAATAAAATAACTGGACAAGAAGTGGTGAGTATAGGGAAAGCCTCATGAAGCCACTGTTGGGGGCTCCTTGAACCAGCAAGCAGCTCCTTTGAATCTAGGCTGGTGTTGTACAATACCCATCCTACCCTGCTTACAATCAAGTTCTGCATAGAAATTTCTGTAAGTCAATCACAGAGACTAGGAAAGATTCTCCAGCAGAACTAAATGAAGCTGGTCCAGCAGGATATAATATGAAGAAGAAACAAGTTGCTGCAACCATGCTGAGTAAAAAGAAGTGACAAATTACAAGCACAGCTCATCTTGTCCTGTGCTGAAATGTTTAAGTAGGAATCTATCCAAGGATCCATTCCCTTGCCTACATTGAAGTAAACTCACATACCATGTTAAATGTATTCATTTCAGTGGTGGTTTGCCAACTGCTCTCTACACTGAACTCCTCCCCTCACCCCTTCCCCGTCTATTTTCCACCTGGGTGACTGCAGGGCAGAGATCTCTATCATAGTGCCTGTTTCCAAAGGCATTCAGGTATCACACTGTCAGGCTTCAGGGCACTTGGGTCACAGAAACTTTCCTAGACAGATAACACCTGCAAGTGGCATTTGAGTATCTCCGTCTTTCAGCTTGAAGAAGTGTTGCTTCAGGCATTATGCTTTACACTAGACTATATGAGAACAGTAATAATTAGAAGATAATACTATTTAAAGTGCCTGGTATTCCCTTATTTCCAGCACGTTTAGCAGCTGTCACCAAATTCTTACGTTTCATGACAACACTTGCCACGAATCTATCCTACTTTTTCCTATTAGAATTCTGTCACAACAATTAGGTTCAGATTCCTCACTCAGGTCTGATATCTTTACAACAGGAAGTCATTTTGACTACTATTCCTGTTTTGAACATCATTTCTTGAAGCCAAATGAGTTTATTAAGTTTAAAAAAAAATCTAAGCATTGCAGCTAGTTGTCCAAAGAGGCAGTGGATGCCCCATCCCTGGAGACACTTAAGGTCAGGACAGATGGGGCTCTGGGCACCTGATCAAGCTGGAGACAATCCTGTTCATTACAGGGGAGTCGGACTAGATGGTCTTTAAAAGGTTCCTTCCAACTCAAACTAACCTCCCATCTGCTTTTACCAATAAACCACATTTAACAAAATAAAAGTCATATAGGAGTGGGACAGCAAAGACAAAGAAAAAAAAAATATCTCCAGTTTAGATTCTCTTTAGTTTAATAAAACCTGTAGAAGTGCCAGATTATCCACCTAGCAGGAGAAATGTCAAAAGCATAATTCCTCCAGAACGGAATTTCATGGTGATTTTTTTCATTTTAATTTTTTCAAGTCAGTGGAGCCACAAGACTGGTAACATAAGTTCATTAAGAACAAAATTAAAACAGAAAACAATCTGACAATTAGAGAACTTGAGAGTTAAAGATATAACTGGAGATTGAACAGAGAACAAAAGGGAACAGAAGCTCAATATGGAAAGAAAGCAGAGAAGCAGAAGGTCAGAGCAGCTGGGAAGGTACTGCTTAATTACTTAATGCAACAGTGACTGGTTAAACTGTATTCACTGTTACTGACACTTCTGTAATTTACTGTGTGAAATGTTGCTGGGTCAGGGCAGTCGGACCCAGAATAAAGTCTGCAGCAGTGTCTACAGCACTTCAGAAGAAGCAGCTATACATAAGAGAAGCAGCACTAACATATGGGGACCTCTGGACACTTTAGCACTCTCTTTCGATTTGCCACTCAGAAGTTAAGGGTCACAGAACCACGTAGGCACGGTGGCAGAACCTGATACGGCCACTGCCTTCCAGCTAAGGGAAAACAATGCGGCCACAAACACAAGTGAATCATAATCCAAACAAGTATTCAATGCTTAGTTCAGATGAAAAATAAATACAATTAAAAAAAAAAAAGGCTGCAGAGTAATAAATAAATAAATAAAACAAATTCGTATTACGAGTTTAAATAACCTCAATTAAAAGGGCACCGTGTAATGATACAGCAAAGACTTTGCAGGGGTCGCTGCAGTCGTTCCCGGAGGCGGTGTGCTCCCAGCCCGACACTCGGCGACACGCACCCCCAGCAGCCCGCTGCTTTGTCCTCCATTCGGGCAGGAATCGCCGCAGCCAGTATCCCCTCACTGGAAATAAATAATCCACCCCAGTCCGGCATGCCCCAGCGCTGCGGAGCCGTGCTAGCAGCAGGCCGGCCTGAAGTTCATCAGTGCGGCAGTTAGTCGGAAGGGACCGGTTTCTTTCCGTGCAGAAGTTAAACGCAGTTACACTTAACTCCCCTTCCCACGCGTAAATGTTCGCCTGAAAGAGCGGTTTGGCCCACAAGGGCACGCGGAGCCGCCCCCCAGCCCGGCCCTACCTCGTTGGGGGCGATGCCGAACACATCGGCGATCTTCGCGTACAGCTCGCGGGCGCTGCTGAAGCCCTCCACGCGGCCCGTGGGGCTGCCGTGCGCCAGCTGCGCGTGGAACTGCAGCCGCGAGGCGCTCGTCGCAGGAGCCGGAGCCTCCGCCGCAGGCGGTGGGGACGCCGCCTCGCTGTCCACCAGCTTGGAGGTCTCCTTGGACTTGCCCTTCTTCCTGGTCCCCAGCCCCAGGGGCATCTTCCTCGCCTGCAGCGGGCTCCGGCCGCCGGGTCCCCGCGCTGGACTCTGCCCCCGGCGCCGCCCCGGCCCGGCGCGGCCATGCCGCCGCCAGGTGAGGCCCGGGCCCGCCCGCTCCGCCCCGCCGGGCCCTCCCGCCCCGCACGCACGGCTGGGAAGCGCCAGGCAGCCCCAGGCCACCGCCCACACGAAGGCAAAGTAACACGGACCGGGGACAGGAGCTAATCCTATACATAAACAACGCTTCCTGTCACAAGGATTGATTAGGAAGGGTTTTATTGGAAGGGGACTTTCAGTAAGGTCACACCAGTAACACCCAGTCAATCAAAGACAGTTCATGTTTTCTATACTGGCCAGTGCAGACATCTCTTCCTTTTCTTTCCTACGTTTGGATAGTATAAAGTAGATACTGTGAACTCTATTCATATACCTTTTAAACTCTTCTTTACACACAGAGTCACTTTGTAAGATTGCCGTATTTCCAGTGAGTAGGCTCAGGAATTTCTAACAAGAAGTCCTACATATTGATCACAGAGGTTTAT
The DNA here is from genome assembly GCA_013399175.1 of Odontophorus gujanensis. NCBI lineage: Eukaryota > Metazoa > Chordata > Aves > Galliformes > Odontophoridae > Odontophorus > Odontophorus gujanensis. Next base: position 22,652 of record VXAB01006138.1, on the reverse strand, counting down.
ATTCAGGTTATAAAATAAATCATGAAGTACGTTAAGGACTTCTACCAACTCTTACCTTTTCACCATAACTTGTGTGCTATAAATCTCCAAGAGTTAACAAAGCCATATAAGCTATGTTTAAAGACATTGTAAAGGACAACAGCTTTGGAGTATAGATTTACCATGTTAGAAAACTGTACCTAATATTTAGTGGATTTGAAGTGTTTCCATCACCCAGAATAGAGAAATAAATTCCCATGTAAGGACTCAGATACCACAGAAGCCCTCCTCTGTGCTCCAGCATAAACACTCACCTCAGTGGAATTACTTCATTTTCAGTGGTGTACTTAACTCCACACCTTGAATGGTCAAGATGTGAAGAGCGGAAGATTCACGAAACAGCATCCAGCACTTCTGCAGGAATGTGCTGTGAAGTTGCAGAGAGAAGCAGTACTGCTTTACTTCATCTTCCGAGTCTTAGAAAAGACAAAACACCCAGAAGAAACAAAAAAGGATTCTGGCATATGGAATCACAGAAAATAGGCACACTGAAGTGGAATTAAACCTTAAGTACAGTTGCTTGGAGAGTATCTATTGCATATCAGAAAACATATAAAATGGTTAAAATTCTGTTCTTGTGGAAAGAGGAAGGTTTTGAAGACAACTGGAGTTTGGTCTTCCCCAATAGCATGTTTGATGATTCAGTTAAACCTATCACGTCTAACTTATATCCAGTAAATCGAAGGTTTCAATTTTCCAGCAATTCCCACCAGTAAATATACCACAAAATAAACTTACCATCACACCTTAATAGTTGACCTTTCAAGACCCTTTCAAGTATGAAACCAGAAAACTGAAAGTTCAAGATTTCTCTGAACTTGGAAAACTGTATGCACCTTCCTTTTCAATAGTGGAATACAGTAAAGAACAGATTAACAAACTGAGATTGTAGTGAGACAACATTAAGACAGTACTACACAGTTCATGTCCAAACAGTCTGATATTTTAGTTTTTGTATGTTATGCAATTTTTCAATAAGCTATTTCTTATAAAACATGCATTTTCCCACTTACTAAAATGTCACGTCACTCATTCTTTTGTAAAACAAACTTGGTCTCTACTACCTCACTCCTTATCTTCTGAAACTATAATTGAATCAGTGTTACAAATCAATTGCTGTTCATTACTGCTGTTAGCAATTCAGTTAAATGGAAACAAAACAGTCAAGTTTCCACATGAAGCAGAAGATGAGCAGATTTATTTCACAAACCTATGGACATTGATACAGTCCTGATTTAGGAATGTTACAAAATCTCCTCTCACTGAAGTGTTATGCTTCCATGTATCTTTCTATGAAGGACAGATGGAAACAGGCAGCAGAACTTGTACCAGAACTAAGCTGATCCCACTTGGAAGAACAGCATCAACTTTTAACCACAGAAAGAAAAAGCAATGAGAAACTAGCGTCACTGACCAAGTAAACGGAAGATCACGTTGCACTGTTAATACAAAAAATATGGAACACATTTATACTATCATTATCTAAGAAGTAAAATTAAAGTGGTGAGTGCTTTTTGGTTATTTTTTCCTTAAATCAGAAAACTACACATATGCTATGTTTTTCTTTAAAGCCAAATCTAGGACAGCATCAACACTGTTATCATTACCAGATTTTACTGACTTTCTGAGAGTATATTTCAGCTTTGCCACATGAAAAACTGCAATTAGAAGAGCATTCTATGACAGTCCACATCATAGCAACAAACTCATTTTGTGCACTGACTTAAAGCTTCAAACTGTGACTTAACAGGGGAAAAAAAAACAGATCCCAGGGATTTAATCCCCACTATCTATCAATTAAGATCAGTTTGGTGGTGCAAAATAAAAATTTATGTAGATCTACTGGCTGGCTCTGTTTTTCTTGGTCCTTATTAGACTTACACCTAAGTCTACTTTCAAGGACTGCTTCTCATTTAACTCACTCTCTCACCTCTTCTTTAAATAAGAATATGCACAATTCAGACGTTTTTGGAACACTTCATTTGGTACACACACAAATGCTGTATGGTATTTCAAGAGCTGGCTTGGTGAGTATTGACTTTTTTATTCATGTAGAGCAGCAAGACTGAAGATAGCTTGTCCTTGATAAAGCACTCAGCCATGACTAATGAGATTGTTGCTTGGGTAGGCCCAAAACAAGCACACAATATTGCTAGACACAAGGGAAGCAACAGTAGCCCTCTACTTTCAGTACTTACACAATAAAAGAATCTTCATAAACACCGAGTCACTATGAAGTAACAAAAACATCTTAACACATAAAGGTCTGGGGAATTAAAACATTTTGAAACACTCAATAGGTATAAGCAAAGAATAAAAAAGGATGTAGATAAGTATAAGGTCATACAATCTCAGTAAAGGCCAAGGAAAACAACCTTTGGAAACTACCATTGTTTTTCTCTTAGCTCAAAATCTACGTCAGCCAGTTTGTCTCAAGATATTATTAACAAAAAAGCATGAGTAATTAATAGGGTGATTTGGTTTACACAAACATTGTGCTAGTGGCACTTACCAAGAAGTAAAACTCACTCTTAGCCAAATATACCACCATCTTCTAGGATGCCAATTTTATTTTTGTACAGATCCTACAAAAAAATTAATCCACAACAAATGACAGATTATCCAAAAGACACCTGCATCGAATTGGTGACGTTCTCTCCTCCAGTACCCAAGGAAAACTAAGCAAGGTTGAATTTTATGTGCACAACTCAACCAGTGTCTTTACAACCAAGCCAGCCATAGACTACTTCCTCATATGTACTTTAGCTCATTGGCATTGAAGACAAGCATTTTCAGATCTTTATTTATTTACTTTACTGTGCATCAATCTTAGAGATATCTCCCTCTGCTTGGAATTTTGAACACCTACTAAAAAAAAATCATACCTGAGTCTTAAAACACTGCTAACCTCATTTCACTGGTAATCATAATAAACATCACTCATTTTCAGCATTGTTTGCAACATTTGGACTGATGGTCATATTTCAAGTAGGGTGTGAATACTAAAAGAAGACATGCAAATGAAGACTACTTCCACTCCATTAAAAAATAAACGGAGTAAGCACCCACAGTTAAAAGATGAAAGTGGTAAAAATAATAGCAGAGACCCAACCCCAGCTACAAAGCATGTTACCTTCCCTAACCAAGAAAACAGGCCATTATTCAAAACAATCCCAAAACCACAGCACTTCCCCAACACACCACAAACATGCTTTATGTAGTTACCATTTATACAAGGAATACTGGAATAAAACAATGGAATGATAGTAATGATATGTTAAGAATAATATCTAAGAACAAACTTCTCTGAAATAACAAAATGGCTTTTGCTGTGCATGGCACTTAAGTAACCCTCAGGGGATTAAAAATATCATTGCCCTCCCAACTTCGTGAATGTCATTTTATTCCTTTGTATTCTAGTAGTTAAAGATAGAGGCAAATACTCAGTCACCTGCTATGTCTCCCATATAGCCTTTACTAAAAATAATCAAGGGATTTTTAAAACATAGCTTTGATATTTCACTATTAAAAGTGTGCTTTCTTCTTGCAAATCCTGAATTAATGCTCTCTATTTTATAGAAATTTCACGTGCTATTTTTTGAAATGTATGCTTTGTTATCTCTCCATAAAAAAAAATATACCAGTCCTACATCTCTTTTGAATTATGAGTATGAAAACAGTCATGAAAAAAAAACAAAACAGTTTGCTGTACATATGCCTCTAAGTGCGCAGGATACCGCAAATCCTCAATTTAACATCTTCTTACCTGAAAATAGTAAGAAGACAATCTGCTGCAACTAATTGTTTTTTTTTTCTTTTTACATTAAATTATTGTTATAAGATCCTGGATTACAAAATTTGAATTCCATTAACTTTGGAAGTAGCATATACATCTTAGGATTACACACTTCTAAAGTTTTATAGATTTCAGCATCTGCCATCATAACAAAAGATGAGAGAAAATGAAAAACAACTTTACACTTTTTACTTAAAAACCACATAAGAAATGCAATACAGAACATATTGAGAATTTTTTAAACAAACAATATATAGTATTAACAATACGCACAAACATTAAGCAGCTACGTTTTCCCTTTGTGATACTGCTCCAGCAATTGTTTCATTCCTTGTAGAACTACTGCAGTTGTAGGACTACAACTGACAATGTACAAAGAGATCAGCAGTTGAAAAATTATTTGAACAGTATCTCCCAGAAGTTCTATTTCTTTGAGTAACAAAAATGGAATTTTTTTGTGCTCATTAAAAAGCTATTGTAAATTGAATCCCAACTTCCATGTTATTTACTTTCCCACAGAAAAGCATTTATGTGAAGTTAATACTGCTATTTCTTAAGCTACCTTACAAAGCAGGTAACTATTGAGTTTCTACAGTCAAAAGGCTAACAGCAAATCCTATATATTTTCTTCTTACGAAGAAAAGCATTCTTTGAAACTGTTGCTAAAGTACTCTTTTATAATTTTAAAGTCAATAAGAACAAATCTGCAAGGCATTTCATTCACCAAAATGTAGGGAACCAGCCCTATTACTATATTACAAAACTAGATTATTACAGAGGGCTTTCCTTTCCCCTATGCACCTTTTAACTCTAAAGATAAGTAAATCATTTGTATTCAGAACAGACGCAATGCAAGCATGTGGAAGTTTATGGGAAACCCCTATCCTATTTTATGTCTTGAGCAGACTTTTCCTTAGATAAAACCTAGGACTCTCTTTCTTCACCAAAGAGAAATTGGCATATTTTTCAAAATCTTGAGATCAGCATCTTTAAATATCTGCTCTACAGCGTTCTTTATTCACCTTTCAACCCCAAAACCTGCTCCCTATGGATTCAAGCTATCATATCAGCATCACCCATCTTTGGGCCAAGCCTCATTTACAGAGCATGGTCCTTAACACTGTCTATTGAAAACTGCTAAGTCAGTGTGGGCAGAATCCTTTAGGTTGGAAGGAGCCTCCAGGGATCACCCTAATCTCCTCAAGCATGATCAACTAGAACAGGTTGTCCAGGACTGTGTCCAGTTAGGTTTTAAGCATCTCCAAGGATGGAGACTCCAGTCTCTCCAATCTCTTAACACCCTCACAGTGTAAAAAAAAAAAATCAATCAATCAATAAACAAGTGCTTCCTTGTCCTCAAGTGGAGTTTAATGGACATTAAGTTGTCCTTATGCCTCCTGTCCCAAACCCAGGCAAGAAGAGTCTGATTCGCTTCTCCTCATTCCTTCCTTCCAGATACTTACACAAATTGACAAGATCCCGCTGAGCTTCCTGCGCTCTAGACTGCAGAGATCCAGTTCTCTCAGCTTCTCATAGACCTGTTCCATCAAGCCACTGTCTTCTTTCTACTGGAGAGACTACAACTAGGTACGGTATGCCACATGCAGCCTCACCAGAGAGCAGTAGGGAAGAAGGATTACCTCCTTCAATCTGCTCACAAAGCTTCCCAGTGCAACCCAGGATACTATCAGCCCATTCTGCTGCAAGGATGCATTGCTGGCTCATGGTTAGTTTGTTGTCTGCCAGGACCTCAGAGCCTTCCCTCAACAAAATTATTTTACAGACAGTGAACCCCAAGGACATACTGGTGCCTGGGTAATTCTTCAGGGAGTAAGATGTTACCGAACTCTCCAAGTTTCTTTCTCTGTACAGTTCTTCGGATTGTCAAAGCCCCTCTTAAGACCAGCACAATCATCATGGTGTTATCAGCTACTCCTCACAGTTCTGTATGATACGCCAACTTGCTGAGGGTATATTCTATCCTATCATCCAGGTCTTTAACAAAGATGCTGAACAGTACTGACCACAGAACTGAGCCTTTGTATACACTACTAGTGACCTAACTCCATGTGGACTTTGCGACACTGCTAATGAAACCACTGTGCCCACTCAATTCAGTCATTTCTTACTTCATCTCACTGTCCACTTATCTATCCTGTACTTTGCCAATTTGCCTACTAAAGTCAAGGTGAAGAACACCAAGCTAATTACCTCACTGTAGAGTGAAATCAAGTTTGTCAAGCATGATTTCCCCTTCATAAATCTATGCTGACCTTGAATCTCCCTATTGCCCTTCACATGTTTGCAAATGCTTTCTGGGAAGATATTCTTCATCTTCCCAGAGACTGCATTAAGGCTGACTGCCTTGTAGTTCCCCATACCTTCTCTCTAGCTCTTCTTGAAGATAGGAGTGAAGATAGCTTCTCACCAGTCTACAGAAACCTTCCTCAAATCAAAAGATAATTGAGAGGCCTTGCAATGGCATTAGCTAGATTCCTCAACACTTCTGTATGCAACCTGTCAGGAGCCATGGAAGTCTGCATAACTGGTTTAGATGCACCTCTATCTTGGTTCATCACCACTGAGGTTACCTCTTCCTTGTTTCAGGATTCCCTTCAAGTTTCAGGGGGCTGGGGCTCCTGTTAAAGACTGTTTTACTGGTGAAGACTGAGGCAAAGAAGACACTGAGTACCTCAGTCTCCTCCACGTTATTTGTAACCCAATTTCCCTGCCTCATTTGACAGCAGGCTCACACTTGCCGCATATGTACTTGCTGCTCTGCCTGAAGCATGAGGAACTAATCAACAAATGACTACTTTCTCCTCAAGCCACATGCCCTTTCATAGACTTACAGTGTAGTTCTCTCTCACATTCTGAGGCAATAAAGAAAATACTTTCATTTCACTGGGGGGCAATTTAGGAGTCCGTGCTGATTCTCCCAGTCTATGCTCTGTGCAGTGGAAAGCAACGTGCCAAATAGCATCTTTACTGTTTTGTAATTTAAAATATTTGCATGTGTATATTATTAATACTATGCCCAATTTCTGTATAAACTGTTGATGTTACAAATAGAGTAGGGATATAAGAAATAAAGTACTTGGTGGCTTGAGTACTTTATCAGAAATATGCATTAGCTTTGAAAAAACTGACTACAGTTCATATTAAGCAAAATACTGAATAAGCTTTTCTGATTAGGAAGATGTAAAATAAAATATGAGTGGTTTTCCCTGTAAATTATACTGCAGAAGTCATCTGTATGACTTGTACTTAACTCTTTTCTTCTCATGCAGCATTACAGTATTTCCCCCACCCAACCCACAAACAAACAAAGAAAAAACAACAAATATTCCACTAGTTGTTACACATTGCACTTTTAAAGCACAGACTTGCCAGTCTTCTGCATTTCCAGTGTCCTGCTTAAACAGTTGACATAGTCCTCATTTTATGAAACGGGAAGATTTCGCCTAAGTACTTCTTTTGATGCTGGAGAAATGTTATCTGGGAAAATTACTTCAAACTCTATAATTAAGTCTCCACGTTGGTCAGGATTTTTGGGAAATGGCAAACCATATCCTATAATTCTTCTTCTCATCCCAGGCTTTACAACTTCATTTACTGTCATGGGTATGGTTCTGCCTTCTATTGTTGGCACATTGATAGAGCTGCCACACAATGCCTAGAAAAAGAACATATAAAAAAACAGATTGGTCAGAATATTGTTTGTATCTACAACTGAATTCTATTTAGAAAAGACTAGCATTGTCAACAGAATACTTTCACTGTGAAGTGCAGGGATGCCAAAATTCAAGTAGCGTTACTTTCCTAAGGTTAGTATGTCTTGTAATGTTCTTACACAATAGTCACTGAAGAGAAGTGTGCTTATATATCCTTCCATAACTTTATCAAATAGTATGGTAATTGACTACAGGGTGAACACACACTGCTTGCAATCCTAATAAAACATCTGAAGATTTGCTACAATTTCTACTTGTAATTGAGAATAAAAAAAATTTGAACAAGATTCTAATTGCACAGGGATTTATTCCAATACTTAATCAGCTTTATGTTACACCAAATAACACAACATTTAAAGTGTCTTTAAGTAGAGAATCAAATTAGACAGTTGTCTTAGGAAAGCATTTGTGATGGTTGAAGACAAACACTATTTTGGGGTATCAAAATTAAAACACCACCAGGTAGAACAGGTTTTCTCCTACTTTACCCAATGATTGTTCTCATTATTAATATTTCTGACAAAGATTCCTCCAGTTTTACTTAATCTATACTAATAAATGTTCACTATTATATAACAGTGCAATAAATCTATATAGACTTTTATCCATAAAGGAACTGTATTACCCACATACTTAAATAGTTCCTCTCTCCCTCCTTTATCCTGTTTTAAGTGTTTCATCTCACTCCAGATGCATTTTTAGATAGAATCCTTTAAGAAGGGAGCTCACAATATGCACAAAGAGCACGAAAGGCAAGTAAAAACTTGCTCCCTCACCTAACTCTAATTAAGAGAAGTCACCAAACACACTCAGCTACATTAATAAATTACGACCATTGCACAGCTTCAGATTCTGTAAAACTCTCCTTAGCTGTCTGATTCTTTCTTTTTGAAAGCCAGTGTGTTTTGTTCTTGGAAAAGAATTATAAAAAAAGCTATAGCATTTTTGTTGTTATATATAGCTGCTATAACACCTGTTCTCAATAATTTATCCTCATGAAATCAATCTCAACCTACTTTGAAATCACACGGAAATAACTTATGACATAAAAAGGCAGACTTAGAATTTGTTGGCACTGAAAATATTAAAGAAATTTCTACTTTATTCTACAGAAGTTACAATCACATTACACAAGAAATGAGCATACTACACTGAATGTATTTATTGACTTAGCCTAATACATATTTATCTAGAAAGGTAAATTACAAAGATTTAAGCTATATCAACTTTTACTTTCACTCTTCCACCCTCATTCTCCTCCAGCTCCTCTATGGTAAACAGCTTGAAATAGTACTCCATTTATATCAAAACAGCTAGTGTTTCCACTATAAATAACTACATCCTGTAGCCACATTTTTGAGAGAAATACTTTCTTTAAAACAGAAGAAAACACTTCATTGCTGTCATTTAATTTTTGCTGTGCAGCTATTGTACCACATTATAATAGATTTGAATACTGTTTCACTAAAAGAGAAACTTACCTCCCTTAAGCTGATCTTAACAGGATAGACAATATTTGATCCATCTCTCTTGAAATGAGAGTGAGGTTTATCTTTTATGATAAAAACAATGTCAGCTGGAATTGTGTTGGGTGTTTCATCACCTTCTTTTGGAAAAGTGATTTTGGTGCCTTCTTTCCATCCTCTTTTTATCTCAATAGTGAGAATTTTGTCTTCTGTTCGGACACTTCTACCATCTGGGTTCAGCCTCTTACGTGAAATCCTCATCCTTTTAGTGCAGCCATGATAAATCTCTTCCAATGACACCTTAAGCTCATGAATTACAGGGGGATCTTGTTTACGACGTAACTGGCTACCTACTGTATTTCTTTCCCTTGGAAAACCATTCATACTGAAACTAGTGAAGGATCCAAATGGATCACCATCCACCTCCATGTCTTCAGTGTCTCTGCCACCAGGCATCCTCCTTCCAAAGAAGATCTCGAAAGGATTTGTGCCACCAAAAAAAGCTGCAAACGTAGCATGTGGGTCACCGTGGAAGGAATACCGGAAGGTACCACCCTGTCCATCAGGTCCTCCAGCTCCTCCTTTCAGACCTAAAAAAGGACAAATAAGCAAAATTTTAAACAAGAAAGCTTATACTAATACTCTATTTATCAAATACTGGAATGATAGATATCAGAATTGACAAGCTGAAAAGGTCTTTGGGGTAGAGTGGAAGGACTCCTCTTCAATGAGGACTACTAATTCAAACAATATTTATCTTTCTCCATTGTTCAGTTCTAACCAATTGTTGATAAGCTTCACTTCTGTTTTCCTGCAATTTGTTCTGAGAATAAAGGAATAGGGCAGCACTCAAGCAGCCATTCCACTTCTTTAACATTCAGTGCAGAATCTCAGCCTGTAGTGCTATGATATAAAAGGGAAGAAACTTATGAATACCATTCTATCCAGCCACAAAAAAAAAAAAAGCTAAGAAGTTCCTAAGACCTCTTTGTATAAGAAAATCTTCTATAAATTGTCACTGTCTCTGTATAAAAAAAACCTAACAACCCACAATATTCTGAAATAACTCCGCTCTACCTCTATCTTCCTTAAGAAGATATCTATATTTAATGTCTTCCTTGTAAGACTTCCATTATGATTGTCACTGACTGGTCCCTCCTACTTCCTGACAGGCATTTAGAACTTACTGCAAATCCATTCTCATTAGATAAACTCCACGTTTCCTCCTACTAGTTTTTTGTTTTAATGCACTGACAGTTTCAGAATACAATCCCAAACCTCTAAGAAATTTCTATAGGACACTTAGTTTGAAACTCACAATGTTCAATTTTTTTTTCCATTTTTTGTTTGATACTTGTTTTTCTTTTTTGCCCTGTTTTGCTTAGAACTTCTATGCATGAGCCTAATGCAAGTTACCAGCAGACACCAAGAAAGACATCAGAATAAGGACATCTTCCCTCCTTCTCAATACCACACCACATTTCAAGGACTTTACAATGTTTAGTACTATCCATGTGGCACAGAACTGTTAATGGCAAGCAATCAGATCAGTGGATCCAATCTGTGGTAACAGAATGACACCTCCTGGAACAACTGGTCAGAAGTTTTTACTGAAGGTACATCAAAGTTCTTCACTGCAAAAAACACTGGTGTTCCCTGTTTCCTATACCCCACCTCCTCACTTTTCCTCAGAAATGCTAATTACACTCTATGAAGCAATGGAAAGTATTAGAGAACAACTGAGTCACCAGAAGGTATTTCCAGTGTTACTGTTGCTACCTTTAACATCACACCCAAAATAAATACATTAATGTTTTGAACCTCTAGATTGAAGTATGCATACTAATACACTAAAGGCTACATGTTTTACTTCAAGTTTTCTGTGAAAAGCAACAAAAAAAGTATATCTTTGGGAGAACCGTTTGAAATGAGTTACTGTATAGGAATCAAAAATTCCAAGGAATCACAAGGTAAATAGTTTTATAATCATATACAGAAAAGAGACATGGGAAATGGGAAGAAATACAAGAATGCAGAAGACCAAGAGGCAACAAAAGACTCTGGTATCTACAATGTTTTCCTAGAATGTTTCAGAAAGGACACTAAAGTCTTTGGACACCTGCAGCGGAACAAAACAAAAACACTGCACCATCTGCAGGAGCTAAACGCCTTCTACATGAATTTATAACAATTTTTTTTTTTTTAAACAAACGCATTAAACCCTACAGAGGACAGAGTGCCAAATTTCATGCAAGAACCCACAACTTCCCACACAAAAATATTGCTAGGTGTTCTTTCTCTCTCCCTCTCTCTCAAAAACAAAGGGGG
>VXAB01006138.1:0-11281 GCA_013399175.1 Odontophorus gujanensis | reverse complement strand
CTCCCTCCCCCACCCCACAGAAGAAGTGGCGGGGGGGGGGGGGGGGGGGAATGAAGGTTTGAACGAATGGTAATGAATGAGCAGACAACCTTAATTAAAAAAGTAATTATTTCATCTGGAATTTCTGATACCATACATTTAAGGGGAAGGTTGTTAACGTTCTCCTCTGTTATTTAAGCATAAGACTGAGGCAAAGTCATGTTGGTCAAAAATAAATTTAAAAACATCCTCTCCAGACAACCATTTTAGGATAAATATGACATTTCCAAGGCCTCATTCTATTGGCATGTTATCACTGTTTACAATTAAAGCTAAAAAATTGTTCTGGTATTTCATGACATCAGCCAAATTCTTTCCTCCCTAGGCAAGAAGCCAAGGACAACTACAGACTGGACACCTGGGCTTCTGCTCAGGACTGCCATGCTGAGATCAAGCAGAGTGCCCTTTAACAAAATCTTAAAACAGAATTAATCTCCCCAACTGTATCTCAAGAAGTGCTAAAGTAAGGGAAGGCAGCAATAAGATGAGATCCCAGAAAGCTATTTATGGGTCATAAAAACTTTTTCAGTCAAATGACTTTCTGCCTGTGAGGTAAGTATTTGGGAGTTCTAAAACACATACACATAACAGAAGAAATTACAACTAGATCATCATTAAAACTGGGCAATACATGTTACATTAAAAGTCTAATAAAAATGAGACAAATATCAAAGTGGTGTAGATATATTGACTAAAACTCACTACATGTCTCTATGCACCATCTATGTTTGTTTCTTACAACATTAAGAAAGTGGCCCCTCACAAACTGTAACAAAGATATACATACCTTCTTCCCCAAACTGATCATAAATCTCTCTCTTTTTGGGATCACTCAGCACTTCATAAGCTTCTGCAATCTCCTTGAATTTTTCCTCTGCATGGGCAGACTTGTTCTTATCCGGATGCCATTTAAGTGCTTGCTTTCTGTAAGCCTTTTTGATATCCTCTTCAGAAGCCCCCTTTTCAATTCCCAGAATAGAATAATAATCCTTCCCCATCCTCAGTGGTACAGAAATTTAGATTTTCCTTGTTATAAAGAAACCAATATCCAGTGTTTCAGCAATGCAGACAAGCTAGAGAAGGAAAAATAAAGATCAAATTTGGAGATTAAATAAACAGAACAAAAAAAAATAATCAACAAACTCTGCACTCTGCTACGTTAGAAAAACACTAAGATAGCCTACCCGTATTTCATTCTTTACGCTGTTGCTCATTTATAAATAATTATACACACAGGACAAGACACAGCCCTCTTTAGAGTCCTCCCACCTAAACTACGTGTCTCTGGCTCTTTCTAGAACGACAAATACCACAGGCGTCACTTCCCAGACTGCCCCTGCTGAACAGTCTGCACAGTTCATTTGCTCTCATGCACGCACACACACACAAACTGTTGAACTATTTCCTCCCTCCACTAGCAACTAGAAAGTTTAAACGTTTAACAGTGCAATGCAGTGCCTTTCACCAGCAGGGATGAACCCAACCATGTCAAAAAGACATAACTACTCCAACAGAAATTCAGTAGCTCACATGAAATAATTATAGCATTTTACTTCACAGTTTCTGTAGAGACAGCTGCACATACAACTGCTTTCTGAACATATAATCAACACGGTTTTACACTTTCCAGCAAGTACTGTAAAGCATTTGACACCTAAGCTATCAACAAAGCTTCACAAAGACTACCTGCATTCCTTTAGAAATAAAATTAACCCACTCCCAACTGCAGTTAAGTTCCATTAAAGAAAACAGCTTCTGAAGTTGTTTCCAGAATCTACTCTAACTTAAAAGGAAAAAATCAATAATTTCTTCTAAAACACAGTACTATAAAGAGACACCTCACCCCCCCCCCCCCCCACACCCCCCCCCNTATTCCTCACATCAATATCTGTCCTTTCTCACTGTACTAGATTTGACCAGATTCCCTCCGTGTATCTTGGTTTGCTGAGGCATGAATTTTGCATACCTGTAATTAATATTTCAAATCCAACAGAGGTCAAAGGGCACTGAGAAGAGGAATCTGATCCACTTCTCACCAAATCTCTCAGGACTGATTTAAGGGTTTGGTACACTGGGAGCCACAAGGTTCCAGAATCAATTCACAGCTGAATGAGTAAGTTGCTGTTGAGCTCCACATGGAATACAGCTATTCTTTTGCTAATTACCCTTTTCACCCTACTTTTCTTTAAAGATTGCTGGTTTTGTTAATTTACTATTCCACATAACCTCTTGTAGATCCAAGTCCTAAGTTGAGGATTTTTCCGCTATCAAATCCTTAAGGCTATAGGGGTATAACAGGCTGAATTAAAACCACTTTGAAATTGATTTCATTCAAAACATACAACTACTCCTTACAAAGCTGCTTTATGTATGTTTTAGTGGGCGACTTTATTATGCTCAAGAAACAGTTGCATGACAAATCACTATCCAAACCCAGTAGTCAGACACTCTGAAGAACAACAGCAAACTTCATCACTATTGATAAAACAAGATTCAACAGAGTCTAAGGCCTTCCTGCAGAACTAGCAGTACAAGGAGTCACTATGCTCAGCTCTGCTCCCATTGTATGGTTTGAGCAACCACAGCACGGTCACACCTTGCATCACTTGCAGTGCACTGAGAAGGGTCACACACTATCTGTATGACCACAGCAATACGTCACAGAACTGTCAGAACAGCAGTACTTCAGACTAGTCTCAGGTTTATCTTTCATTAAGTTTTTCAAAATCTCTGGTCAAATGGAAGTGGCAGTGTGTGTATACACTAGATTTAAAAGTGAAGTACAAAATTTTCCCCTGTTGAGAATATTATAATAAATTATCTTTTATTCTAATTCTCAAAAGAACACCTAAGTTGCAATAAGCATTGGATTGCACTGTCCCCTGCCATTTTGTAAGATACAGTAATTAATTTCCCAGCTTTCATTGTAAGATAGAATAGTCAGGATTTCTCCTTAAATCAAAGCTTCTTCCACTTAGGCATCAAAACTTAAGTCACACTGAGACATTCTGCTGACAGTCACAGTGAGTAACTGTTCAGGCATCCTTTCTCCCCCTACAGAGAAACACGCTCTTCTGCCACTAGTGCCAAGTTATACCCTAATAAGGTAAATTATTCTCTAAAAATGGTAAGTTTGAAGATTCTGAGTGAGATACAAAGCAATGACTATTGCTACTTCTACTCGATGGGACAACTGGAACCCAAGATTCCATTAAGTATATTCCTTCTTTCTCTCCACACTTTCTTTTTATCATATAACTAGAGATCTTTTGCTACTTTACCTACGTTCCCATTAGCATTATTAACAAGAAAGTCCTTCCTGCACCGTTCATAACAAGAACTTCTGGCACTGCAGTTCTTTCAAATAAAGGCAGGTAAACAGAAAACAGCTATTGAAAAACCTCCCACATATTTGTTTTTAAACCTATAATATACATAGAATTACAAGTATTAAAAAAAAAAATCAACTGTGTAAAGATTCTGCTTCCCGTATGATGAATAAGTTATGGTTTGGGTTTTTTTGTAATGCCTGAAGGAATATCCAATACATAAAAAGAAGTGATCACCCAGGGTGGGACAGATGAATCCATTTATGGGATCATTTAATTCTTTACAAGTTTCCACCTTTCTACTCCAAAAATCGCTCTCTTTTGCAGTTATATATAGGACTATCACTAGGGATTTTGTCAGCAAGCGGTTCCCAGAGTCCTTGCATTAGAGTAACACCTTTCTTCAGAGACTGGCATTTGGGTTAGAACACCAGGAGGTACTTACCCTGCTTGCATTCTTGCTCATGCCCACAATTCTAGGCACAGCACACTGGGATGCCAGCTCACCACCTACTTGGACTTTTAATTGAATTTTGCCTAGGGAGCACTACCAGCACACAACCTGATAGAACTCATGTAGCCATGGCTGGTCTCAGCTCCTGGTACGCAACAAGCCAGCCGTACTGCATCCTGCAACTTGCCATTGCCTCCCAGACACAAGCCACTAAGTCAGGTAGCTATAAAATAAGTAAAACCATCATCTAATACTTTGATTCAGAATGCTCATGAAGAAGCACAAAGCAAATTCTCAAACATACCACCTCATACGCATGATACAATCTGCCAGTTAGCTGCCATTGTTCTTCACTCCACCACATCAACATTTCTCAGTAATTTACTACAAAGAATCAGTTAACCATCAGCTTTCTGTTTACAGTCAGATACAATAGTTGTATTCAATCACTGTAATATCAAATAGCATTTATGCAAGTATTCCTTAGTCCATTTTGGAAAACCATTTTCTGTCTAACAATGCTCAGTGATCACAATACTACAAGGAAATGATCACAATACTACAAGAAATATCAACATTGTAAAGTTTAGACTCTGGTAGAATCTCCACTTCCTTCCAAATGCCTCATTCCACGGTTGGGAAAGGACTAAAAATAAAAGAGTATTTCAAATGCCTATGTGTAGTATGTGAAATTTCATATACTTGAAGAAGCACTTGAAACACAGCTTATGTGATGAATCCCAACTGTTAGAAATTATTAATGTGTCTACTTTACATCCATATACTTTCAGGTAGCACAGCATTTGGTAGATATGATGCAAGATGAGTTCTGAAACTAAGCTCAGCATGAAAAAGCAAACATTTGAAGCAGCAGTTTTCTAAGCATTCATACATACGTATGTTCTGCAGACATCCTCTACACAAGTAGTCCTATCAGCTTTTCCTCTAAAGCATGTATACAGACTAGGTATTAGTAATGCTTGACCATATGATTCCATTAACACTGAAGTCAGCTTCTGATGCTGTACACATCACACAGAAGTACTAAAATGTCAAGTTGAGCAAGAATTTTACCCACTTTATCTACAAAATATACCTAATAAAGACTAGATCTCTTCTTTATATAAACCACAAAACTTTAGGTTCAATATTCAAATAAAATCTCTAGATATTTTTCTGGTTTTCTGAAATTCTACTGGAATATTGATCTAAAAGGTTTGATCAATAGATGCATAGCAGGTCTCAAGACTTGTTAGCTGATAACCAAAAATTCAGAACCAGCAGTTCCCAGAAAACAACTCCTTCAATTCTTACAAGCCAGATTAGGGAACTCAAATTCCAGGTTAGCCACTGATTAGTACCATTGTAAGATCAGTTCAAGGAAACACTCCTAAGCAGAATCGTGTAATTCCTTGAAATATTTGAAGTTAAATAAAAATGCTCTTATCTCCTTTCAATTAAGGCTTTTAAAAATAATTAAAAAAAAAAATAAAAAAATTGCCTCTTAAAACCTTGCAGACAAAACTGCAAGACAGGACTAGATCACAGAACAAGTTAAAGAGCAAACAAAACTACAAAGGCAAATTCCAGACAGATCACAACTATAAATATACATGCACACATAAATGTCAAAGTAGAGGAGACAAATCTCTACCCAGAAAAAAACTTTCACAACTAAGTTGTACAGTATTAGCAAACTCAGGAGAACGAATGCAATCAATTAACATCTGTCTAAAAGGGTCTGAAGAAAGCAAATCTATATATAATACTAAGTTTTCTGTAAGAGCGTCCGTTATCTCCCAAGATAAAAAACATTCTGAACGACTCTTCTCCTCACCACCTCTAACACAGCATAAACCCTTCTCTGAGCTATGTTTGTGCTTTGGGACTGTGCATAAGACCTTAGACATACAAACCACATTCACAAACACATTACTAGTGTTTCACCACAGAAGCATTCTGTAGCTGGTCTCATCTACAGAAATAAACTTGAGTCTCTAACAGAAGAAACAGTAGATACATGAAAAGAAACGAGACAACTGACACTACAGACTGTAAACCGTTCTTTCTAACCAGTCAAAGGCCCTAGCTTCATTTAGTCATCTACATCACGTACTAGTAACTACCCAGAAATTTCCTGGAGTGAATCAGAGAACATCTCGGGACCTTGAAGATCCTCTAGTTCCAACCCCCTGCAGGTTGGTTGCCACCCACCAGATCAGGCTGCTCAGACCCCATCCAAACTGCCTTGAACGCCTCCAGGGATGGTGCACCCACAGCTCCCTGAGCAACTTGGGCAGAATTTAGTAATTTTACTTCTGTTCACAGCAGAAATATGCTGCTACTGTGATTTCAGTAGAAAGCTCGCTGTAGATACAAAAATGAAACCTCGGTATCCTTATCTAAGTAATTACAAGAGAAAGCAAAACACCATATAGAAAATTTAAACTATTCATAGAATGACAAAGTTGCTAAAGATAGTAATATTCACTTAATTAACCAGCATACTTAAGTCCCAGCTTCAACAGAAATAATTTGTATACCTGCAGTATCTGCTTCAAAAATACTAATACTACATATGAATTACTTATAGACAAAAGGATGTTTTTAAGGTCTTTTGTGGGAAATTTTCCTTCCAATATACATTTTGGAGTCAGAATGAATTTACAGATAAAGCTGAAATGTTAAAATTCAGAATATACACTGCTATCATCTAGAGATATGCTGTTACTACTCTTAAAAATTTGAAGTTTTTTTTTTAAGCTTATGATTCATGCATCTTTCAGTTTTGTTTGAAAAAAAAAAACTAAACAGGCAGTTTGCAAGGAATTAAAAACAGAAAAACACTTCCCAGATTTATTTTTCTTCTTAGTTTGTAACAACATACCAAAAGCTAGATATTGTGAACAGCATTTCTATCACGTTTTCACATTATAATTTGTGAACGCTTACTCTATATGAAGATCTAAAATTGGGTTCTCCTCTCCAGAAAATGATCATTCCCACTATTTAAATTATTACCTATATGAAAACACATGGGAAAGCAGAAGGGGAACAGACCTAAGTTTCAGGTAGATTTTACACCAAACACGGATGCAATGATGACCAAAAACACAAGCAGGGCACTAGTCACACACATACTGATTCTTCACAACATAGCCAACTTACAGGTCATTAACAAAGAACTGCTTTCTCACGCCTGATTCTTGCCTTCAACTATAGTAGAAATTGTGACTTTGAAGAACAAAAATACACTTGGAAGAATTTTCCAAGTTTGGTCTTCCACTGCTGTAAAGGAGCAACTAACATTTTAAAGCAGGCAGAATTCTTAGAACCCCGTTATGATGCATTGCTTTGTCTGGAACTCAACCAACTCGGCTTATTTAATGGCACGATTAACCGGGCAACTGCACTGGGGAAACACAGAAGGAGAACCTCAAGTATGGTTGTAGAAGATGAAGTATTTTCATCTACAGATTAAGGATTCCCTAAATTCTTTTCAAATCTTTATAGACAATAATCATTCCAGCTTCCACTCAGAAACTTGTGGACAAGGCCTATTCACCAAACACAAGCTGATAGATAAAGAATTAAAATAGCCAGTGATATAAAAACACTTAAAAGATTCCTTCACGTTACTAACAACATGTTTTCACACACAGTTACAGGCTTCAGTGAGTTATGATGTCATTGTCATGCTTTTGTTAATATCTACATAGTAAAATCCTCTGTGGTGGTAAGGCAAAACACTTTCTTAGTCTCCTCACTGTTGTTAACACGGAAAAAAGTAGTAAGGAAGCTGAAGTTCCATTTCACTTGAGAAAAATGTTAGATTCTGACAAGTTCCATACAGTTTACTAAGCTTGTCAATTAAAGAAAGCAGAAAAATCTAGTAGTCAAAGATATGAAAATGCTTCCACATGAGAAACAGTTGAGAAGGCTTGAGGTCTTTGGTCTTCATAAAAGAAAACAACCACCCAACGTGATGTAAAGAGATCTACAGAATGATGGAGATTGCAGGAGTGTGAAGGAACTGAGCTGTTCTTGATCTACTACAACCTAAGCCAGAGTCACTACCAAAGGGTAGTGTAAACTCAAAAACAGTTTCAGGGGGACACTAGAGAGGGGAAAAAAAAAAAAAAAGCACAACCACAGAAGAGACCCAGCCCAAGTTACTCGACAGAGAAGCTGAGCAGGAATCTCCGCAGCAGGAAGTTGGAAAAGAAAAACAATCAGGTGTTTGCTATACTCTCACTGCCTAAAGCAACGACTTAAGACCACTTTTGAATGCAAATCACTGCAATAAACAGAGCATTTAATGGACAAGCAGTTCAGCATTCTCATGAGGAACAGACTCATTAGATTCCTGAAGATCCCAATGCAATGTAATTCAATCCATGCAAGAAATAATGACTTCTCAGTTCAGAAGCTTCAGTTCCAAGCACTGGCACCCTGCAATCAATCTCAGTGGCACACAATTGCTGTCAAAACATACAAGCCCAGCCAGGCCCCAAAATTCTGCTCCAACTAACGTATTAGTAGGAGGAAAAAAAAGTATTTGGGTAATCCACATTATACGAAAGCATGCTAGAATAACAATACCATAGATTTGCACGAGCAGTAAACTCAATCTATGTGTATTTATTATTTCTTCAAAAGTACATAAACTAGCAGCACATTGTTTAAAACCGACTGGAAATTAATAAATCAGAATATGACCAGCAACCACACTGCTTCCACTTTCTCCAGGTGAGCCAACTCACATGAACACAAGCAAGACCTTCATAAGGTAAGTAGACTGGTACTCTCATTTTCCTATCCGCATACGTTTATTATGCAAATGTTGGAAAATAATCAATTAATATTGTTTTCCACCTAAGTGAAATGTTGAGGGGTGCTGCTTCCAATCGCGTTTGGGGGATAAAAAAACCTAGTTAGACTAGGTAAAGATGTTTCACTATTATCGTTTTCAAGAAAAGTAAGGCTTAAGGTAAGAGTGATCACTAGGTTAAGTCCTATTCTTGCCACATAGAAGAAACAGAAATTGCCCTACAAGCACAGAGACAGATCAGTCAGCTCATACACAGCTCCTTCTGTAGTCCAACATTCACCCCAGGGACTAGAGCCAGCTGGCATAAACCAAAGTAACACTTGCTTTGAGCCAGGATGAGACTGGACAAGAGGCCAACCAGCTCAGAGAGCTTGGGAACCACGAGTGGCTCCCTGCTAGTTCTTACATCAAATGACCCCAAAGAGAATGAGCCCAAAGACAGATTTCAGTAACGTACACACAGCTATCACAACTACCTTATCACCTGGGAAAAATTAGGATGAGTAGGCTGTCTCAATTAGAGGCTCTCTATTTCAATGGCAGGAGTATGCAACAGCTGGTATTTTAGCCTTTCCCTACAGCTGTAACAATTTCTTCATGTTTATGTTAACTATGGTAACAATTTTGCCTGTGAAAGAAAAACAGTCCCTAAGGGGTTCCTTCCACCAAACAATACTCATTAACAAACTGTTGTCTCAACAAGGAAGAAAGCAGCAGAGAATTCGAGGTACACAGAGAATAAACAGTACTTACAGGCTACCTTTAGATAAAAACCTTCGGGAAGGTAGTAGTACTGGCACAGCCTGGATCTGAACCTACAGCTTTGCTTTTCAATGGTTATGGGCCTATCACTGAGTACTTTGCATTTGTTCCACTAAAAGCAACCAAAAAAATGCACTGCCAATTTGAAATACTGATTTGTGGAACTAATAGCTTATACATTATAGAAACATTTTCCTAAGTGAAAAAGATGCTCTACAGCTTTATACTGAAGACTGTCAGGCTCATCTACAGCAGTTCTACCACTAGTTCAGTAATGATCCACAACTAAGGAATAGAGAGAAGCTAAGCCTGCAAGTCACTTTTTCCTCTTACAAAAGCGTTAGGTGGTTGTTCTCCAGCATATTTAAAAAGCTACCAATAAACAGAACATCTAGAAGAAAAATTAGAAAAGAACTGCAAGACAAATAAATCCACTTGAAAACATGACTCCACTGTTTGTTTCTGATTGCTGTCAGCAATCATCTTGTTTGGTTACAATGCATTACCATATAAGGACCTACAAACAGTTTTTGCATACTTTTTCGCTGTAGACGCCAGATCCTGCTGTTCCTACATAAGCAAAAGGAGACGGTCACACTAAATACTTTTGCCTAGAGTGTGTTTGTCATGATCCCACCCAGTTGCTCTGATTCATGCAGTTAGTTCCACATGCGAGACTGAAATAGTTGTATGAAGACAAGAGTTTGATAAGGAGGCGTCAAGAAAAAATTTGTTTCACCTGAAAGGAAACGTCAGCATATTTAAAGTGAATTGATTTAAATTAAAACACTAAGAATATCCTGGTCACCTACAGGAGATAATAAAGGCAGCCCAAGTTATATTTATCACAATTTGCTGTAACAAAGTCAAAATAGCTGTTCACTGTCTTTCAAACATTTCTAACACATCTTACAGCTCAAATAAGGTCTCTTAGCTGTTCTCCACACGGCCCCCAAGCCAAACCTAAATGTTTTGGGAAAAGATGGAAGGGACAAGTTTGACAGTCCTACTTGCAGCCATCTCTTATATGCCTTTATTTCTTCGGATGAAGAAATGCACGCTGGTCTAAGAAGGAAAGAAGGTACAACATAGAAAGATTAACAAGTAAAAAAAAGTCTAGATGGAGCACGTTCTGGAGAGAGAGCAAATTCCAGCATTCCAGACTACAGAAATTAAGGAAAGTTAAACTAAACTGATAATGGAAAATTGAACTTCCTAGGACTTCCTACTCCAGAAAGAAGCATATTTTCATCATATTTTCCCTTTTCCTCCTTGGGAAAAAAAAAAGGCTGTACAAAGAACAGTAAAGAACTCAAGGATATCTGAAAATAAAGTTTATCATTTCCATAAATGTTTTATGAAAATATTACACAATCAGCTTACTCATCAAACATAATCCTAAAACCATGGTTACAAAGAAAATAAGAGATCCATTTAGATTCTCCAAAAAAAATGTATTAACTCACAGTAAACAAGAAATTACATATATAAACTTAAGGTAAAGTTACAGAAACTCCTGTTTTCTTGCTCTTCACAGAATGGGATGACATCCATATCAGTGATCTTTTTGAGTGAAATCTGAGATTAATCCAGCAGTATTTATCCCTTTCAAATTCTATACAACATGGTTACTGAGGTTTGGGCTCATAATACTTTCAAACATCACAATGAAGTGACAGGCTGCAGCTTCCTTTAAGAGGCCTTACAGTACTGATTTATTAAAGAAATGATATCCATACTCATTCATAAACTACACTGCAAATACTTATTCCCCTAAAACTTGTACCCAATCCCTTCAATAAAGCATTTTCAGTTTAGACAAATATATTATAAATGTATATATAATATATATTATGTATATGTATA
>VXAB01006137.1:54053-113192 GCA_013399175.1 Odontophorus gujanensis | reverse complement strand
TTGGGCCAGGCTCAGAGTCCTAGGAGCTGCCCGCCCGCATGATAGCGGGGCGCCGCTCGGCCAGAGACCCGTGGAGACGGAGCGGCGATGCTGTGTGTGTGGTCGCCGCCCGCGTGGAGTTTGCGGACACTCAGCGATAGCCCGGACGGGACGGGCGGGGGAGGGCGGGGAGGAGGTGGAGTGCGGGTTGGTGTTTAAACCCCCCTAAAAAATTGGAGATTTCTATAGAGGACGTTGACATAGAGGTGGAGAAGGCCACCTGATGGGTGCTGGAGGGGAAATAAAAACGTGAAGAGTCCCAAACACCCCAACTTGGAGGGGGGAACCCATCAGTCCCTCCCCTCTGCTTTCCGCGGGGTTGTGCTACCTGAGACCCGATGCAGCTCAGCGCACCCCACTGAACTGCTGCGTATCAGCCTTCAGAACTGCTCGTATTGGGGTGTTTCACCCCATTCTGATCCCCGTGGCCTTTTGGGAGCCCTTTACCCTGTTCGACGTTGAGAGCTCTCAACGCCTGAGGTCGAGCAGAACAGGTCGGGGATGTTCTCAGCACTCGACGTGTCCGAGGGAGCAGCGGGATTTCAGCATTTCGGTGCGATTTGCAGAGCTTAAGCAGCGAGTTAAGCAATACAAATGCCGCGGAGCAGGTGGAGCAATAAATTCCTCCATTATCGGGCGATGAAACATTTCATCCTTCACCTCATTACGAAAAAAAAAAAAAAAAAATCAGTGACACCAATCGCGCTGCCACGGGGAAATCGACCCGAAGGAGTTCTGTCCCGGAGCCAGCGCTGAGATTTTGTTTTATTGCCGCCTGAAAAAGCCCTTTGTGAGCTCCTGATAGGGGCAATTATTTTCCCTGAGCTGCAGCTTTGCGCAATTCCTCGCTCTCGGCGGTTTTTTTCTTCTCCTTGGCCGATCTCAGCCCCGCATTGTACCCGAGATGCGAAGTAATTGAGCTGCCAGCGGGGATGGATGGGCGGCCGCCCCGTGCCCCTGCCATAGGGATGGAGGGGGCTGGTGCTTGGAGCTGCCTCCATCTGATGTATCTCTCCCCCACCTCCACGTCTTAGTGTGCCCCTTTCCCAGTTCTGGGGTGTTCCCTGTTGATGTTGGGGTGCCCCTCCTTGGTTTTGGGCTGCCCCCCCAGGTTTTGGGATGCCCGTTTTGTTTTGTGGTGCTCCCACAGGCTTTGGGATGGCCTTTCTTGGTCCTGGGGGTGACCCCTTCCACATTTAGGGTACTCCCCGCCAGTCTTTGAGGTTTCTCACTTGGTTTTGGGGTGCTCCCCTTGGTATTGGGGTACTGACCCCTTGGTTATGGGGTGCCCCTCCCAAAGCTTTGGGATACCCCCCCCTTGGTACTGAGGTACTGACCCTTGGTTTTGAGGTGGCCCTGCAGGATTTGGGATGCCCCCTTTCAGGCAATGGGGTATTCCCCACTCCCTCTGGTAGTTGGCTATCCCACCATTTGATTTTGCAGTGCCTACCCTCGATTTTGGGGTGACCCCCAGGCTTAGGGGTGCCACCCCCAAACTTTGGGGTTCTCCCCGTGGTTTTCACCCCCAGGTCTTGGGGTACACCCTGACCACAGCAAAACCCCCCCTCTTCCCTTTGCAGTAATTTCTTGCGGGACATCCTGTTCGCAGGTGGCTCTGACAGCCCCCACAGCAAAGTGATGCGGGGGCAGATCACCCTATCCCAGGTGAGCGGTGGGCACTGGGGGGGGGGGCTGTTTCCATCAGCTGCCCCTATATGGAATCAAGGGGTCGGGGGGTCTTGAGTCGATCCCTGTGGGTTTGGGATGGAGCTGTCAGAAGCGAGGCTGCGGGAACTGCCTCGCCACGGGGCTGTCTCTGATGGGATCTGGGGCTGTTTTCCAGCTCTTCTTGGAGGTGGACAAGGGTTGCAGGCAGCACGCCTCTGCTGCGGGCATCTCGCTGCCGACCGCCTTTTCCATTGCCCACGTGTTCGAGGAGATGGCAGCCAAGGGCACCCTCAATGCCCCACTGCTGCAGGCTGCTGGCACGCTGCGGAGGAATGGTGGGTGCTGGGGAACTGTGGGGCACCCCTGCCCTTTTAGGGTGGAAGGTGGTCTTTCTCAACCACAATGACTCTGTGATTCTATTTAGGGACGTGTCTTAGTGGGCATGGTGGGGATGGGTCCAGAGTTGGACTTGGTGTTCTCAGAGATCTTCTCCACTCTTAATGATGCTGTGATTCTAGAAGTGGGCATGGTGGTGATGGATTACCAGTTGGACTTGATGATCTTAGAGGTCTTTTCCAACATTAATGATTCTGTGATTCTATTTAGGAGCATGGTTTAGAGGGTATGGTGGGGATGGGTCAACGGTTGGACTTGATGATCTTGAAGGTCTTTCCCAACCCCAGTGATTCTGTGATTCTGTGAGTGGGCACAGTGGTGATGGGCTGATGGTTGGACTTGACAATCTTCGAGGTCATTTCCAACCTTAACAATTCTACTATACAATAGGATAACACCCAAACAGCTTTCAAATATCTTCAGGGAATGAGACCCCTAGCCTCGCTGGGCAGCCTGTGTCACAGCCACGAAGCTTTCGCTCATCTCTGCCTTTCCCCA
Organism: Odontophorus gujanensis; assembly: GCA_013399175.1. NCBI lineage: Eukaryota > Metazoa > Chordata > Aves > Galliformes > Odontophoridae > Odontophorus > Odontophorus gujanensis. The sequence continues at coordinate 110,591 of VXAB01006137.1, read as the reverse complement.
GGGTTTAAGACTTGTGTGTTCACCAACAACTGGGTGGATGATAGCACAGGGAAGATCTTCACCTCCTCTCTGCTGACCATGCTGCAGCGGCACTTCGACCTGCTCATCGAGTCATGCCGTGTGGGGCTGCACAAACCCGACCCCCGCATCTACACCTATGCCCTGGAGGTGCTGCAGGCACAGCCACAAGAGGTATGGGGTCACCATCATCCCCTGCAGCTTCTGAGATGCTGCAGGTGATGATACCCTGAGAGGTTGTGGGGTTCTCCTCCCTGGGGAACTCCAAAGCCTCTGTCTGTGGTGCTGGGCACTCTACTCTGGATGGGGAAGAGGGAAACCCAGGGGTGCCTCCAGCCCCGTGCACCCTGGGGCTCTCTGGATCCCTTTGTCTGGAATCTGCTCCAGGTGATCTTTCTGGATGACCTTGGAGAGAACTTGAAGCCAGCCCGGGAGATGGGCATGGCCACCATCCTCGTGAGGGATACTGACACTGTCCTGAAGGAGCTGCAGGAGCTGTCGGGTGTGCAGGTTCGTAATGGTGCCATGGGGACACCTCATAGCATGCTGGGTTGTGCTGTATGGGATCTGGAAAGAGGTTGGATCACTGTGCTTTGAGATTTGATATAGGATCAGCAATATCAGGGTGGGGATACAGCTGTGGGTGTCCACTGCTGCTGGGAAGACGGAGTAGGCACAGCTTCTCCATCTGTGAGCAACTTGTGGAGCACCATGCTGTGACCTTTTATCCAGTACCACGGTGCCTGCATGGCACTGCTGGGTGACACTGGAGGCTCAGCACTAGGGGATGCTGTACTGTAGCTCAGGAGCTCTCCTTGCCCCATAGCTTCTCCAGCAAGAAGAACCACTGCCGACCGCCTGTGATCCAGCCACCATGAGCCACGGATACGTGCCCATCCGGGTAGGGGGGACAGCAAAGGGTGATGGGGACAAATGTGCTACGGAGGGCACCTGGTTCTGGGTGCTGAGGGCTCTCTGTCCCCTCAGCCTGGCGTGCAGCTGCACTTCATGGAGATGGGGCACGGCCCTGTTATCTGCCTGTGCCACGGCTTCCCCGAGTGCTGGCTCTCCTGGCGCTACCAGGTAAGAGCATGGGGAAATGGGACGGCTGTGTTGGTGTGGTGACGCATGTGCCGTGTGCCCACAGGTGGGTTTTTGGAGGTTTCTGTGGTTATCTTCTTTCTTTTTGGAGGTTTCCATGTTTTTAACTGCTTGATTTCCCAGATTCCTGCCCTGGCTGATGCAGGCTTCCGTGTCATTGCTTTGGAGATGAAGGGCTATGGGGAATCCACAGCACCGCCAGGTGAGCAGTACCCATCCTTCCCCATCCTTCCCAGTGGGACCAGTTTGCAGCTGTGAGCATTCCAGGGTTTTTCCCATCCCTTTGTGCTGGATAAGGGGCTCAGAGCATGGTGGTGGCTGTCACTTGTTCCCAGCTGGGTGGTGTTTGGCACAGGACTACTTCACCCTGGGGGCAGCAGGGAGGCAGAGGGGCTGTTGTGGTCCCTTAAATGGGAACGTTGCAATGATGGGAATTCTGTCTTGCAGAGATAGAAGAGTATTCCCAGGAGCAGATCTGTAAGGTGAGGAGCTGCGGTGCCAAATGGAGATGGGAGAGCTGGAACTGGAGCCCTGGGCTTGCCTCCCACATATGGGGGAGACCTACGGGGCGGACTTCAGCCTCTGCTTGGCACTGGGATGTGGAACTCTCTGACCCCAATCTCCTCCATCCCACAGGACCTGACCATTTTCCTGGACAAACTGGTGAGAGCCCCCCACCACCTGCCCCCATGTCCCTCCCCACGTGCCATGGATGGGAACTCCGTGCTCATGCCCCCCAAGATCCATAGGGATATCCTCATGGGGTCTGACAGCTTCTGTTCCATGTTGCCACCTCCAGTCCTTGGCTGAATATGGGGGTATGGTGCCCATCTCCATGGGAGCCTCATCCCATGGAAAACCCTTTGGAATCACAGATCCTGGAGTACTCAACCTGGCAGCCCCTGTCCCCTTCTTTCTGGGGTTTCAGCCTCCATCCCCTTTTTGGGAAAGGGTTAAACCACAGCACAGAGCCTCTCCAGCCCCAGCTTCCCTCCGTGCCATCCTCAGGGAGCTCTTGCTGCTAGAAGGGATTTTTAATTATATTTCTAAACATCAGCTAATTACAGACCGTCTGCTTCGTTGTCGCGAGCTGGTGTTTTAATTGGATTTGTTTGTAGGAGCCTGAAGGGGTCAGAAAGGAGGAAGGAAATGGGGGGGAGCAGAGCACTGGGTGTAGGATCTGGCTGCCCTGGAGGGTGCTGCCAGCCCCTCCCAACCCTATATCCTGCTGTCACCTCAGGGCTGGTCCTTGTAGGTCCCCTTGGAGGACCCCACACTCTGCCCTCTCCTCCATCCCCATCCCACCAGTAGTGAAAGGCCCCCAAAAAGAAAGAGAACACTGCTGTTTTCTCATCTTTTTAAATGCTTTTTGGGGAAGGCTAAGTTCTCCATGCTCAGTGCTTAGGGGTGCCAGTCTCTGCTCTGAGAGAGGGGGTTCAGTGAGCTCAATGAGATGCTCACCTTGGGTTTGCATTCACTGGGGCACTCTCCTTAGGGATGAGCTCACTGGGATGCTCACCATGGGAATGCACTCAATGGGATGCCCTCCTTGGGGGTGTGCTCAGCAGGATGCTCTTTTTGGGGTTGCACTCAGTGGAATGCTCTACATGGGGAAGAGCTCATGGTGCCTCTCCCTGTCCCCATCCCACAGGGCATCCCACAAGCTGTGTTCATTGGCCACGACTGGGGTGGTGCCGTGGTCTGGAACATGGCCCTCTTCTACCCTGAGAGAGTGAGGTGGGTTCGTACCTTACTGCCCTTCTGGGGCCAGCAATCATCCCTGAAGGGAGCGCCCCGTTGCCTTTTACCCTGCAGAGGGGGAGTGTGGCTGACCCTGATGCCACACTGCTTGCTCCCCATGGTGACTTTGCTCCCTGCATTGTCCTAGGGCCGTGGCCTCGCTGAACACCCCATACCAACCCGCAGACCCCACAGTGGACATCGTGGAGAAGATGAAAAGCTTCCCAATGTTAGATTACCAGTTCTACTTCCAGAAGCCCGTGAGTCACGGGTGGGGGACCTGCCCATTTTGGGGTCCCCAGCTCGCATGGGAATCACCCACCTTATGACTGGACTCCTGGTGTCATCCCGATGCCATAGGGTACCCAATCTCACCCCACTGCCCCATCCTACGCTGCAGGGCGTCGCAGAGGCTGAGCTGGAGAAGGACATCGGCCGTACCCTGAAAGCCCTTATCCGTTCCACCCTCCCAGAGGTAGGAGAGGAGCTGGGAGGGTAAAAGGATGGACCTGGGGGGAGGGGGGAGCAGAATAATTTGGAGGTGGCTTTATACTGCCTACAGTGCCCCTCAAGCACGCTTTGCCTGCGTCTGCTGCCCTTTCTGCCTGCAGCACAGCCTGCACTGAGCTGCCATCAGTAGGGACCAGAGTGAACACGTCCCTCGCAGCCCTGTATAGTGATGAGACCCTGCAAAGCTGTGCATTGAGGAAGGGGGTGAACTGAAGGAAGGGGAACACTGAGGGAAGGGGATGGTTTCTGCATTCTTTGGGGTGCAGTGATGCTCGGTGCTGGCTCATGGCAAGGAGGGGCTCACAGCTCCATATTGGCCATGGGTGACCCCCCCTCCCAGCACTGTGCCATCTCTTCAGGACCGCCTGCACTCAGTGCCCGGCCTGCTTGGTGTCCAGGAGCGAGGTATGGGGCTGCTGGGGAACACAGCCCCGCAGTGGGGCTGGGCTGGGGGTGGGCACACTCTTATTGTCCTGCTTTGTGCTGTAGGGGGAATGCTGGTTGGCTTCCCAGAAGACCTTCCCGAGAGCCTCATCCTGCACGGTGCTGAGCTGCAGTACTACATTGAGCGCTTCCAGAGGTCTGGCTTCAGGTAGGACCAGTGCTGTGCCCCTGTAGGGCTGTGTCATGGGCTGGGCAGTGGGATCAGTGGAGCTACAACCCATTTCCCCATTCTCTTTCCCCAGGGGTCCACTGAATTGGTATCGGAACATAAGACCCAACTGGCACTGGGCGCTTTCAGCCAAGGACAGGAAGGTGGGCATGGGGATTCCCTTCATGGGAGCAATGTATGGGGCCACCACTGCTTGGACAAGTGTCACCTATGTCCCTGTGTGTCCCTTACAGATCCTCATGCCAGCGCTGATGGTGACAGCGGGGAAGGACGTGGTGTTGGTCCCCCGCCTGAGCAAGGGCATGGAGGAGTGGGTATGCATGGCCCCATCACAAAGGATGGAGATGCTTCTGTGGGAGCTCCAATGGCCGTAGAGCTCCAGGAGAGGGAACTGTGCTGTGATATGGGCTGGGGTGTGGGATTTGGGGGGTTAAAGGGGGTTATGGGGAAGAGTAAAGGGTGGGTAAGGAGGGGAAAGAATGAGGCGGGGAATGAGGAGGGGAATAAGGGAAGTATAAAGGGTGGCAATAAGAGAGGAATGGGGAGGACTGAAACAGGAATAAGGAAGGGATAAGAGGGGAATTAGGAGGCAAATCAGGAGGGAATAAGGGGAAGGATAAGGAGGGGAATAAAGGGGGATGAGGAGAATATGGGGAGAATAAGGGGGGATGAGGAGAAGATGGGGATATATAGGGGGAAATACGGAAGGGATAAGGTGAATATGTGAAGGATAAGGGGAAATAAGAAGAGGATGGGGGGATAAGGGTGGGATCAGGAGGGGCCAAAGGGGGAAAGGGTGGCATTCCCTTCCCCCTCCCCCAGCAGAGGCAGGAGGGGGTCTGCTCCTGGCCCGACCCCCCCTGCCTCCCCCCAAAGATCCCACAGCTGCGCCGGGGGCACCTGGAGACGTGTGGCCATTGGACACAGATGGAGAGGTGAGGGCTGGGGAAGGGACCCAGGGCTGAGCCCCAACTCTGTGCCAGCTCCGACCCTACTCTGTGCACCCCCCAGGCCCGCGGCCCTGAACAAGATCCTGGTAGAGTGGTTGGAGGGGCTACCCCCAGAAGGGACCATGCTGAAGATGTCCAGGCTGTGAGCATCCCATCCCTGCAGCTCCATCCCAGGGCTCCCCTTGCCCTGGGGATATGCTGGAGGTTTTGCTGGGGAAGTCTGGAAGCACTGATGCTGCTGCTGCTTCGGGAATCACCTTCTGCCTTTGTAACACAGAGAAATAAAGCACCCACGGAGTTCAGCTCATGGGTTCTGCAGGACATGGGTTGGTGCTGCATCCCCACAGTGCCAGGGCTCATCCCATTCCTGTTTGCTGAGCTCCAGGCCCTTGCTGCGGCCTCATGAAGCTCAGAGCAGACAGCCAGAATGGTGAAAGGACTGGGCAAACACGCGTGGTATTTCCCCTCCTTCCCAACCCCCGCCACCACTTCCCAAGCTCTCAGATATTTTCAGCCAGGGATTTGCGGTTTGTCTGTCTGCAGGAAGGGTTGCAAAACAAGTCCCCATGCATGGCACTGCAGCTGCTTTTGTCATTTGTTCTGTTGGAGGTGGGCAGGAGTGGGGGGACCCCGTTGCACCCCCAGTGCCTTTGCAGAGCCCTGACTCATTGTTTGCAATTAGTGTGGGGCTGCAAAGTGCACTGCCCCCAATCCCAGCAGCACCCCTGGGGATGGCTTTCACAGGGGACTCCAGCAGCCCCTCACCCCAATCCCCACCCCATAGCGTCTCTCCTGCAGCCCCAATGAGCTTCTTCAGCCCCGTGGATGCACCCGAGGTCCGTTGTGTGCATGCATGCATCCTGGTTCCTTTGAGTGCATGAATCTTTGGATTAGTATCGAGATGAAAAATCATTACCTAGCCCTAAAACGAGTGGGGAGTCAGCAGTTTGGCTTTGGCAAAGCGTAAATCGGTGTTTATGTATTTATGGGCTGCTGGCAGTGCTTAGGTGCTGGCTGGCACCAAATGGGGGACACAGCAGCAGCAGTGGGTTAATGAGTGTTTGCTGCAAAGTGCAAAGGTCCCTCCTGGCCCCACATGTTTTGCTCAGCTCTGATCTCAGCACCAAAGTGCTGCTTTGCAAACCGGATCGTGGGGTGGCTCCATCTGCTTTTAATGGGGTCTGATCCCCACTCCCAACCCCCCCCAACCAAGGCTGCAGGACCATGGGGTGAGGACGTGGAGGGCACTCCCACCCTGCAGGCCCCATTGGCTGTGGGAATGGAAGCAATTAACAGGCGAAGGGAAAAAAAAAAAAAAAAGCCCAAGAAGCAACAGTAAAGGATAAAAGCTGCCCGTAATTATATTTTATCTTTTGTTTCTAAATGGAGAAGGAAGGGAAGGAACTGGTTTCTGCCTGGCAGGAGCAGTGCTCAGGTCATTCTCAACTCTCAGATACTCAGAGAGCTGCAGTAAAGCACCACTACCCTACATCCCTGTTTCCCCATTTGTTATAGGGACTGTGGTGGCTCTCATGGTCCGTTCACCTGTACCAGGCACTGGGGAGAGCCACGAGGCAGCAGTGTGGGCAGACCCTGCGGGCATGGGGCACAGCCTGGGCTGGGATCCCTGCAGTTTGGAAGGGTGTTACAACTTGGGAATGCATTGCAATTGAAGAACAAACACACTGTAACTGGGGAATGCATTGTGATGTGGGAATGCATTGCAATCAGTGTCCCAAACGTGACAGAGAGGAGAATAGCTGCAAATGGCTGTAGTATTCCTGCAGGTTTCATGAACTTAAGGTTTTGCAGGGAGGCCCAGAGCAGCACTCCTCGGTTCTGTCACACCCAGGGGACAGCAGCAACATCAACTGAGCCCTGGCTGGCACCAAATAACTGCTCCAGGGGTGGTATTCATCCCCTTGGTGTAGCCAAGAGCCTGCAGACACCCAGCTGCCAAGTGGAGGGGAGGTGTGGAGTTGCTGCACCTCTGCTGTTAATTAGTAATTTCTGGGCTCTGTTTGGAGCTCTGCTGACCTTTGTGCACCCGCAGCTGTGAGCAGGGCAGGCGAGGAGGCAGCTGACCCCAATCAGCCCCATCGCTGGCAAATTACTCATTAATTTCACTGTGGTGCAGCTAGGGAAACCTCAGCAAGGGTTCGGGGTGGTCAGTGGGCCAAGGAGCTTTGGAGGTGGATGGGAGATGTTGAGAGCTCTGAGGGAGGGGTCCTTCAGGCTCCTGCTCTGCAATTAACGGCAATCAGTAATTACACTGCATCTTGCTCTTGGTGGGAAAGCAGAGCGTGTTGTGTGTGTGTGGAGCATCCCTAGTGCATCCCAGTGCCCGCTTGCACATGGAAACTCGATGTGTGCACGCCCAACCTGAACTCCTTTGTGTGCATGCAATCCCCAGATCCTCCTAGGGCTGTTCCCTTTGGCTCCATCAGATGCTGCTTCAGGGACCCTTCCTACCGGAGGATCTCCTCTTCACAGCCCCAGGGTTTGCAGCATCCCCCTCCCAGCTTGGGGCAAAGGGCACAGCCCCTCGGCTCCTCTTGCAGAATTAGGGGCAGGGCTGTTACTCATTACCCCCCTCGGCCTGGGGAGGGGCTGCTTACTGAGCCAGGCGGCAGCAGCCCCACATCACTCCACATCATCGCCCTACATTGTTCTTCATCGGTCTGCGCTGTCCTGCGTCACACCCTGCATCGCCCCGTGTTTTCCTTCCAGCAGCATGGTAAGGGGAGGGAGCACCCCAGTGTGGGGCGGCATTTGGGGTGGGGAGGGAACCGGGGCCTGCAGGGCTTTATCTATTGTGACTTTTGATAAGGATCGGATGACGGATTAAACGATGGGGTGAGAAACAAGAAAGGTTTATTAAAAGAAAGTGGGGAGGGAGGGAGCAGATTCCTTTTATGGCTTAGGATCAGGCTGTGGCTGCTGAACAGGAGTGTCTTCTGACCCACTGAACACCTTCTTTCCTCAATGTTCTTCTTTTCCCTATGTATTTCATAAAGCCTCCCGGTTACCCTGGCTCTGCCTCTGGTCTCATCCCACCTCGCTCTCACCCCCAGGGCTGTGAGCTGTGGGATCAGCATTGCTCCTGATGGCCGTGTCCCCAGGCAGTGTCACCTCCCCCACGTGGGGTAATGGGCCATCAGGAGGTGTCCCTGCCCTACCCAGGGAGAGCTGGAATGGGGGCTCTGGGGTGATAGGGATAGGGGGACTGGGGCACCCCTGCTGCTCCCTGGCTTCGAGGTGTCAGATTTGGGGTATCCTTTTATGATAGGATACCCCAAATCTGCTCTTTGCATGGGAAAAACTGTCCCCACAGCCATGGTTTGTGCTGAGCCTGAATCTACCAGACCAGTGCAAAAGAAGCCATGGGAAGTGTGGGAGAATGGGGTTGGCTGTGCTCATGGGATATGCTTACAGCAGTCCACCCATGTCTCCCCACTGACTCTGGGGACACCTCCAGCAGGGTGCTGGGCTGAGATGAGCTTCTGTGCCTTCAGTAACCAACTCCGGTGGAAACCCAGCGCTGGTATGGGGGCTTTGACTGACAAAGGAAGAACAGCAGGGGAGACATTTCATACAGTCACAGAAACATTCCAGCTAGAAAAGACAATAAGATCAGCATGCCTGCTGTCCGCATCCCTCAGTACCACATCCCTGTGGTTCTGGAGCACCCCTGGTGATGGTGACCCCACCACCTCCCTGTGCAGCTGTGCCAATTCCCAACCAATATTTCAGATGAGAAATGTTTCCTAATGCCCCACCTGTACCTTTCCCTGGCACGACTAGAGGCCATTACCTCTTGTACTGTCTGTTCCCCTCTGCCTTACCTCTTGTTCTTGCACCAGGTTCATGGCCAAGGAGGAGTCAAGTTCCAGAACTGGGCCAAGACGTATGGCTCCTCCCCGGAGCTGTACTTCCAGCCCACCTCGGTGGAGGAGATCCGGGAGGTAAGGAGGAGCTCCCAGAGCCTGTTAGGAACTAGAGGAGGGAATACCAGTGAGGACCGTGCTAATCCTTCATGTTCAGATGGATCCCAGCCTTGACAGCATGGGTCCTTCCCTCAGCCCCAAGTTTTGGCCCAACATTCTGAGCCAAAGACATGATGTCAAACACCTACAAGTGTGGGAAAATAGCACACCCAGCCCCAAACACACTCTGTTTTGGGGCATCTGAGGTCTCTTGATATGCTGTGGGATGGGAGTCCTGTCCCTCCAGGGAGGCCTCTGTCACCCTTGGGTGTTTGAGGTGGGCATCACCTCTTTTGGGGTGATCCCAAGGGCTGTTCTGGGAGGAACCTTGTTTCCAGTGGTGACTTTAGACCTGGACGGTGAATTATCTGTGTAAAGATGGGTGAGGCTTGAGGATGTGCCTCCACTGCCACCCCAACAAGTGGCATGTTGGGTGCTCAGGGCCGATGTGTTGCCCCCACAGATCCTGGATATGGCCCGGCAGCGGAACAAGAGGGTGAAGGTGGTGGGGGGCGGCCACTCGCCTTCTGACATTGCCTGCACTGATGACTTCATGATCCAGATGGGGAAGATGAACAAGGTCCTCAAGGTGAGGCATGGTGGCCCTGGGATATAGTGACACTTGCCATAGTGTGGGGATGGGTGGCACTGCAGCAATCCCAGTGTACCTGGGATGGAGGATGAGGGGGCTGTCCTCTCACAGCTGGTAGTTCTCCCAGGCCAGACCCTGAAATGTTGGTGCAAGAAGAGGGAGTGGGCATTTTCCCATTGTGTAGAAGTCTTGTGCTTCAGGAGCACGTGGAGCTGCTATAAAAATGCAGGAAAGTGAAGATGTCTTCCCAAATTGTGTTCAAGGAGGATTTAATATCTACATGTTGCCCTTTCCATGGCATAGGGAGTGACCCCCTCCCTCCCTGCCTGCCAGAAGCAGGATGCACAGCTCCAGCAGTGCAGGCTGTCTCATACTTTGCAGGTGGACAAGGAGAAGCAGCAGGTGACAGTGGAAGGTGGGATCTTCCTCTCGGATCTGAACGTGGAGCTGAACAAGCATGGGCTGGCGCTGGCCAAGTGAGTGGGATACGTGTTCAGAGCCATCCCTAGGTGTCTACCAGGTGTCAATCCTTGCCCCACGTCAAGTGATAGGATGTAGCAAGATGGGAGATGTTTGGAGAGCTTATGCTGCAGAGCGTGGGTGTTTGCTTTGGGATCTGATGGAGCACTGAGGCACCACTGAGTGATCCCAGCCGGTCCCACTGCCTCCTCCCTGCAATGGTGTTCAGGAAAGGGCTTGCAAAGGGAAATGCTCATGGAGGGCATTTCTCACACCCGACCTCCTGCTGACCCCAGGGAAGAAATTTCTCTTTCATTCCTGGTTGGCTCAGTTTATAATCATAGAACCATAGAATGGTTGGGTTGGAAGGGACCCCAAGGATCACCATGTTCCAAACCCCCGGCCACAGGCAGGGCTACCAACCTCCAGATCTGCTACTAGATCAGGTTGTCCAGGGCCCCATCCAACCTGGTATGAACACCTCCAGTACCTCGTGTCCCTCAGTAGATATGAGTGATGGGTTTGTCAGAAGCCCCCCACGATCAGATGGTCACCAGTGTGGGTGGTGACAGCAGGACCTGCATGGAGGACGANTCCACTGCCACCCCAACAAGTGGCATGTTGGGTGCTCAGGGCCGATGTGTTGCCCCCACAGATCCTGGATATGGCCCGGCAGCGGAACAAGAGGGTGAAGGTGGTGGGGGGCGGCCACTCGCCTTCTGACATTGCCTGCACTGATGACTTCATGATCCAGATGGGGAAGATGAACAAGGTCCTCAAGGTGAGGCATGGTGGCCCTGGGATATAGTGACACTTGCCATAGTGTGGGGATGGGTGGCACTGCAGCAATCCCAGTGTACCTGGGATGGAGGATGAGGGGGCTGTCCTCTCACAGCTGGTAGTTCTCCCAGGCCAGACCCTGAAATGTTGGTGCAAGAAGAGGGAGTGGGCATTTTCCCATTGTGTAGAAGTCTTGTGCTTCAGGAGCACGTGGAGCTGCTATAAAAATGCAGGAAAGTGAAGATGTCTTCCCAAATTGTGTTCAAGGAGGATTTAATATCTACATGTTGCCCTTTCCATGGCATAGGGAGTGACCCCCTCCCTCCCTGCCTGCCAGAAGCAGGATGCACAGCTCCAGCAGTGCAGGCTGTCTCATACTTTGCAGGTGGACAAGGAGAAGCAGCAGGTGACAGTGGAAGGTGGGATCTTCCTCTCGGATCTGAACGTGGAGCTGAACAAGCATGGGCTGGCGCTGGCCAAGTGAGTGGGATACGTGTTCAGAGCCATCCCTAGGTGTCTACCAGGTGTCAATCCTTGCCCCACGTCAAGTGATAGGATGTAGCAAGATGGGAGATGTTTGGAGAGCTTATGCTGCAGAGCGTGGGTGTTTGCTTTGGGATCTGATGGAGCACTGAGGCACCACTGAGTGATCCCAGCCGGTCCCACTGCCTCCTCCCTGCAATGGTGTTCAGGAAAGGGCTTGCAAAGGGAAATGCTCATGGAGGGCATTTCTCACACCCGACCTCCTGCTGACCCCAGGGAAGAAATTTCTCTTTCATTCCTGGTTGGCTCAGTTTATAATCATAGAACCATAGAATGGTTGGGTTGGAAGGGACCCCAAGGATCACCATGTTCCAAACCCCCGGCCACAGGCAGGGCTACCAACCTCCAGATCTGCTACTAGATCAGGTTGTCCAGGGCCCCATCCAACCTGGTATGAACACCTCCAGTACCTCGTGTCCCTCAGTAGATATGAGTGATGGGTTTGTCAGAAGCCCCCCACGATCAGATGGTCACCAGTGTGGGTGGTGACAGCAGGACCTGCATGGAGGACGAATCCATCGAGGGAGTGCAGCGCCCATAGAGAGTGAGCCTTGTTTAGGAGATCCCTGCATCCCAGCTGTTGGAAGCTGGAAGGGGATTTGGGAGAATCCTGCCTTTGCCACGGCTGGAGTGACTCAATGTGGGGGACCTCTCCGTGCCAGTGAGTCATTCCAAGCTGATGGGGAGAACTGGGGACTTGTCAGATGTTACAAGCTGAGCTGGCAGAGGTCACCACCTGCCTCTTCCTCTGCATGGACTAAAACAGGATCCTAATAGATATGACCCAAGGAGAAGTTCGCATATAGTTAAGAAATACACTCATGGCTGCAGGGTGCCCTGAAGGGCAGAAAACCTTACTCAGAGGGGATTGGGTCAGGTTCTGGGGGATTCTATGCCAGCACACATGGTCTAGCTCAGTAGGCTGTTCCCCATGCCACGTCCCACATACTCAGGTCCTCACCCAACTTTGTCTGCCCACAGCTTAGGAGCTGTTTCTGAGGTGGCAGCAGCTGGTGTAATTGGGACGGGGACACACAACACTGGGATCAAGCATGGCATCCTCCCCACCCAGGTGAGTCACAGTGTGTGGATGTTGAGTTCTGAGGGCTACAGGGGACGTGTCCCATTGTCCCATCACCTGGTCTGGGGCTAGCATGCCTGACAAAGGAAGGATCCTGGCCCCAAATCCCCCATAGGCCAGTCCAGCTCATCCCTTGAGCATGCTGAGACCTATTCTGCCACCTAAAGCATGATCTAGCCCAAGACTCCTTTGTCCCTATGCTTTATTGTCTTGTAGTCCAATGAAATTAGTGGAGATCTGTTGATGGTTGGACTTGGTGGTCTTAGTGGTCTTTTCCAATCTTCGTGATTCTATGAAACAGGAGAAAATATGTAGTTCTTGTACCGAAGCCACCCCCTTCCCCACAACAACTGATCCTTTACCATGTCTTTTTTTAACTGGACAGTTTTGAAAATGCTCCACTCCTAGCTCGAATCCTACATGGAGATCCCACCAATGGTTGTGGAGACGTAAAATCATTTGGGGGAGGTTTACTTCTTTGATCAATGGCTTTTCCTAGTGCCTGTGAGGGACGGAAGGGTCCTTTTATGCCAGAAGACTGAAGGCAGCAGGAGAGGGAGATGTTTGGGGTGGATATGAGGTCTGGGACACCAGGTTGAGTGCTCACTGATGCCTGGCTCTACTCCTGGCAGGTTGTAGGGCTTTCAATGCTGACTGCTTCGGGGGACATCCTGGAGTGCTCTGAGTCCATCAATGCAGACATCTTCCAGGCTGCTCGCCTGCACCTTGGGTGCCTGGGTGTCGTGCTCACCGTGACCTTCCAGTGTGTGCCCCAGTTCCACCTGCACGAAGTGACCTTTCCATCCACCCTCACCGAGGTATGGTGTCAGCTATGCTCTTAAAGCCTCCTTGGGGAGAGGCAGAGTTCCTGGAATGGTTGGAGAGAGATTGGGAAGTGGTAGAAAATACCACAAGTGTGTGCAGATTATACCCTTTGCATCGGTTGTACCCATCATGCATCTTCATCTTGTGCTTCATGGTGTCCTATAAGCTGGGAATTGACCAGGTTGACTGTGCAGAGGAAGCCACAGTTCTTAAAAATGCTATTTTAACTTCTCCTGAGTGGGAATAGCATCTTCTGGGTCTGGGACCAGAGACATGTGGGGTCTCCTCCTTGGGCATCTCCCACAACCCCTGGCCATGGTGCTGGGCTCTCTGCTCTGGGTGGCCCTGCGGGGGCAGGGTGGGACCAGAGCTGGTTACCTCTAGCTCCAAGCACTCTGGGCTCTGTGACTCTGCTTTCAACCCTGAATCTGGCCCAGGACAGTTCAATGGTATAAAGGAAACCTCATCTCTTTCATCACTGCTGTCACGTTTCACCTTTCAGCCATTCCCAGGCTCCTCTTTTGAAACTGGTTTGGACCGTTGAAGATATTTTATTTTATTTGCATTTACCCAATCTGAGATCCAAATAGCTTTTTTTACTATCCTAGACCAGCATTTGTGCAGCCCCAAGCCTCTCAGCATCAACGGTCCCCTGCCTGACTCAGCATGGAGGTGGCAGAGGTGGTACCCAGGTTTCCTGGCTCAGAGCCCCCATTCTTTGTGCATGACCCTGCTGGGTTTTAAGTCATTCCCACACCTGGTGGGTTTCAATCACTCCCGCATCTTGTGGATTTCAATCATTCCCATATCTCGTGGGCAATGCCTGATGCAGATTTAATGTTCCAGCTGGAGAAAATTGTCCTGGTTGGAAATTCCAGGCTGCCAAGCTGATGTGCTGGCCAGCATGAGCAAGAAGGAGAGAAGTTGGTGCCTGCACTGCCCTGCATCCCTGGCAGCCAGTAATGCCTGCGGGTACCATGAGTCTGGTGCTTCAGGGATGGGCTGCCTCCTGAGAACCAGAGCCTTGTTTTTCCCAGTGACAGATAGGCCACCTAAAATAGTCTGGGAGCATCTCCATCCTTGATAGGTCCCTTCTTGTGTGCAAGTTCTGGGGGTTTTCAGGATGGGGACTCCCAGCACAAAGGTTGAATTTAACCATATATTTTTTTAGAGGAACCAGGCTTCCTTCCAGGGAGGTATAAAAGGGCACAATGGGTGGCAAGCTTCCAGGACATGCTAACAAATTCCTTCTAAGCTCTCAACCATGTATCTGCATGGAGCCATGGAAAACTCCTTTTAAACCATTTGTCATGTTGCTACTGACCATGTCCGGCCCCAGTTTATCAAAGGTCCCAACCTTCACAGCTAAGATATATGGCACTAGTGACCCATCTGAGGCATTCTGTGGGGTTTTGACCCCATCTTGCACAACTCTGAAAGCTTCTCATGGTGTCACCTCTTGGCAACTAATGCTGCCTGTCCTCCCCTTGTTGTCCCCTCCCCATGGCCGTGTCATTCTCAGAGGCTGCATCCTGCACACAGCTCATGAAAGGGCACTGAGGAGAGCAGGAGCAGTTTGGGTTCCTGCTGGCTGTAGGGCTGAGGCAGTGGGGGCTGTGCCATGGAGCTCAGGCACAGAACTGCTCAGCAGGTCAACGGTTGGACTTGATCATCCTAGTGGTCTTTTTCAGCCTTTATCACTATGACTTCCTTGGAGTCCTCCTGGCCTTGTGGTGCCACGGTGTTGGGGAGGGTGACCCATCCAGGACTGGGACACAGCTTGTCTCATGTCACCAGCAGCAGGCCATCACTGGAGGCTGAAGCCAGCGGCACAGCAACACCAGTGAGTGTGAGTAAAATGTTGTGGGAGCTGGTGACCTTCCTAACACTGTGGGGCAGTCTGCATTCACTGGAAGGAGTTGTCTTTCTGGATGGGGAAACTGAGGCACGAAGTCCAACAGATGGAAGAAGTCGGTGGTGGTGGAGAGCTTCTGGAGCTTGGATCTGCTCCAATCACTCATCGTCTGTGTCCTCCTAGGAGGCCTGATATCCCTGCTGGTGTACAAACCTCAGCAGCATCTTGTCCCATCTGAGTCTCACAGGTCCACTTCCAGCCTTGGATAACACTAGCGCAGAGCTTTGTCAAGCCAGGCTCATGAAAGATGAAAAACTCCTTGGACACAACGGCGGAATTTGTTGCAGGATTGATCAGAGCTGCAGTGATGGTAAAGCTCTGAGAAATGCTGTCCTTAATTTTTTAAGGACTGAATTATTCAGTGCCCCGTTGGGTTGGCTGGAGCACCACCAGCAGTGTGAACTGAGCACAGTCGCAGGATCATCTTCACAAGCTCTTATCCAAAGCAGCCTAGTGTCCTTCAAGTTGTGGTTGGGCTGAGATGGAAGGAGGACAGGAAGGTCCATGCACACCACCTCAGCACCTGTGGCATCTCCATTGACTACCCAATAGCAGAGCAACCAGAGCTATAGCACCGTGGATGTCCCTGGAGATGTTTCCCCACGGTACCCTCCTGGCCAGCACTGAGCTCCTTGCAGGTGTTTCCAGTTGCAGAGGGGATGAGTTGGCATTGAATAATTCATCCTGCAGTTCCCTTGGTGTCCTGTGGCAGAATTGCCTGCTTTAAATGCATTGAAGTGTAGTAGGATCTGCTGGCTCCTTATGGCTTGATCCTTACCCATCCTGCAGGACTGCTCAGACCTTCACCTCAACTGGCATCACCTTTGGCCAAATAATCTCAAGTGGAGTTGGAAGGGACCTCTGGAGGTCATCCTGTCCACCCCCCTGCACATAAGCTGCCTTTCCAATTGCTGCTGCTGAGCATCCTCATCACCTGCCATGGGATGGGGTCTCGTCCTCGGGGATCTCCCAAGGCCGCTGGCCGTGGTGCTGGCCGTGACACGGGCAGAGCTGGGATGCTCAGGCTTGGCACTGCACAGGACCTTCCCTAACAGTAGATCTGCCCTTGAAGGTGCCAGTCGTTTTACACCTCCTGATCTGCCTTTTAGCAAGGAGCACCGTGCTGAGCAGGGATGTTTGGCACATGCCCTCAGCCCTACAGGGCTGTAGTGTCTTTCCGTGTCCCTCAGGGCTAGCGGGGAAAAGCAGGGATGCACCCTATAAATATTAATGCCATTATCAATCCTCGGTTGTCGCTGCTTCTTACTTGCTTCCAGATCTCTGGCTTTCATGTCGAGTGGCCCAGCGAGGCGGAAGAGAATAATGGCAAGGGAGCAGGCTGCTTGAAATATTTAAGCCTGAGTTATCTAAGACATTGCAAATAATATATGTGTCAGAGGAGCCAGGCTTGAATTTGTGGTTATGTAAGATCTGCTTGCCTTCTTTTCTGGCCTCGTGATCGTCTTTGTCGCTGGAATATGCTCAGCTGCTCTGGCTGCTGATGGTGACTGGGAATGGAGTGTAGACAGAGAGGTTTCGTGGCACAGGGGGGGTCACCTGAGCCCCATAGCATGTTCTGGGATGGTGGTGGGGCTGAGCTCAGTTACCCCTCAACCCAACCTGATGGGAGGCTCAAGAGGATGAGGATGGGCCAGAATAAGGTGCTTGTTCCACTGATGACTTTTTCAGTTTGCAGCACTGGAATTTTTGGAGCTGGAAGGGGGAAGAAGTTTGGCTGTGAGCCTACCACTGCTGAACCCAAACCCAGAACCTTTGTGAGATGAGCGGATAGTGATGGAACAAGGAGGAACAGTTTTAAACTAAAACAGTTGTGGTTTAGGTTAGATGTTAGGAGGAAATTCTGTACTCAGAGGCCAGTGAGGCCCTGACACTGCTGCTCAGAGAGCTGTGGGTGCCCCATGCCTGGAGGTAACCAAGGCCATGCATGGGCCCTGGACAGCCTGAGCTGGAGGGAGACATCCAGCCCATAGCAGGGATTGTGGGGTTTATAAGGACTCTTCCAACAGAACAATTCTGAGATTCTCTGATCTCTAAGATGCCTTCCAACCCAATCCATTCTGTGTCTCTATGATCTTTAAGAAATCTTCCAATCCAACCATTCTATGACTCTATGATCTTTGAGATCCCTTCCAACCCAACTCATTCTTTGCATTCCAGACCCCTAGGACACATTCCTTGAGCACAGGTAGCCAAACTTCATTGTGCACTCCATCCTGGTGCTGTACCTGACCTGATCCCTCGGGCCCAGTGATGCTGGGGTTGCCTTTAGTGTGTGGATGCAGATGCTTCCTCTGTTTGAAGCATGGGCACAGGGTGATGCTTAGCACCAGAATCCTCCCCGAGAACATGAGCGCTCCATGCTCACTGGCTCTGATTGACCTGGAGGAGGTGTGTCTGTGACTTCATGCTATTTATCCCCTAAAACCTGTTTTAACCCAGCCTTTATGCAGCAAGGGAATTTGTGCTGGGGAAGTAAAACAAAGCCAAGCCAAACTTCCCTGAGGCTCAGCGTGCTCCTGGGCCGTCTTTGTTGTGTGTGAGATTTCCACCGCATGTCCTCTGCCTCCGACCCAGGCGACGTCCCCAAGGACTCCCACTGCTCCCGCCTGCACTGCAATTATCCTACAAAAGCCGCCAACTGATTTTCTTCAGGCTGATCTGGCTCTATCAGAGGCATCAAAGGCACACATTGAAGAGGTCACCCCGTGGCAATTTGCTTGTGAGCTTGGGAAGAGGAGCGAGCGCTGCAGGATCACCTTGAGAGCTGCTGCCTCTGCACACTTCTTTCCCCAACTTGGTTTAGCTCCTTGATGCTCTTGTTCCTAAAACAAACCAGTGAATGTACGGGCTCGTGATTACTCGGGGAGACATGGAGCTGCAAAGAAGGGCTCCTCCAGCCAGAAAATGGGAATTTCGTAATGATTTGTCACGGCTCTGTGTACCCTACAAATGTGCAGTTATCAACAGCAGCACGAGGCCGTTAATTCCCACTAATTGCAGGAATGGCTATTCTCTGTCCTGTCTGTCACTTAGGTTACAATACCACGTGACCATGCAATGGCCTTAATCTCATGTTGGGGTCGCAGCAAAATGCTCACAGCTGAAGCAGCTCAGCTTAGTGATTAATAGTTCATTAGTATGAATAACCCAAATGGCCCATCTGGAAGTGAGCAGCCATGACCTTTCTGAGGTTGGGACCATGGGTCACTGCACCCTACGTGCTTCTCTTGTGTCAAGCAAAGCCACTGGGTTTTCTTTAAGCCTTCTTGCAAAGCTATGGGGGATCTCTGCTGGGAGGAACTGGGGATGCTGTTTGCAAGAGTGGTAGAGCACCATGCTCCGGGCGAGCACAAGTTCTTGCACACACAAGCGTGGAGCAGGAACAAGGGCTGATGTGTCTTCTCATTTCTGCAGTGGGATTTACTCGAAGGAGCCCTAGGACAGACCTTGTGTCCTTAGAAACAGGCTGTCCTAGGGCTGCAGCCACCCCCATCCCCAACTGCATTGTCTCTGCCATCCCCATGCCTTGCTGTCCTCAGCTTCTGGCAGGCAGCTCATCCTCTTTAAAGAGCTGCCCTTCCTAAAGCTCTTTTTTGTGTCTTGATAAATAATTTGTCGATTCTGCATTTGGAACTGGGTGCATCTCTGAGATGGGGCTGTGTTGCACATCCCAGTTCCATGCTGCACATCCTGGCTCCATCCGGCATTGTGCCAAGCTGCAGAGAGCTGGGAGGTGGCAGGGAGGATGGATATGCCATGCTCCCCCCATGGGGTTCAATCAGTCCTATGGGCTCTACCCTGCAATCTGGGACCTTGGCGCTGCGTGGGATCTCTTCTTCTCTGCCATCCTCATTTCCTCTGATTGTTGCAGGTCCTCAATCACCTCAATGATCACCTGCAGAGATCCCAATACTTCCGATTCCTGTGGTTCCCACACAGTGAGAATGTCACTGTCATCTACCAGGACCCCACAAACAAGGCAGGTACCACTGGGCCCCAAGAGGAGGGGAGAAGGGCCATCACCAAAGCTGCATCCCAAAGCCTTGTCCCTTCCCAGATCTGGATGTGGCCCTACTTCATCATGAGGGAGAGATGTGGGGGTCTTTGGGTGCCTTTCTCCATACTTCTGCTCCAAAGTGGGAGGGAGAAAGCTGCAGTCCCTGCCAGTCCCTAATGACCATCGTCTTCCTGCTTGGCTTTGCAGCCCCCCTCTTCCTCTGCTAACTGGTTTTGGGATTACGCTGTTGGGTACTACTTGCTGGAGTTTCTCCTCTGGATCAGGTAGGTGCGTGGGAAGGGCTTGGGTGGCCTCCTCCCTCTCCGTTTTCGGCATCTCTGCACTCGGGGATGTGCTGCTGGGGTGGCAGCAGGGGGGAGGCTGTGACCCAAAACTCCCCATCTGTGGGAAGCTGAGGCCGCTCGCTGCCTTATGTGCAGAAAGAACACGTTGGGGCTGGGGCTGAAGGCTGGGGCTGCACTGCCCTCGTGTGCACAGAGCTGGAGCAGCCTGGTGTTTTGCAAGGAGAAAAAATAAAAAAATAAAATAAGCTTTTTGAGGACGGTGTTGGCTGTGAGACCCAGGGTGAATAGAGAGGTTGCATCCCATTCAGAGGGCATCCCCTTGCCCGGCATCCCTGTGTTGAACCTTGGGCTCCGTGAGCCCTGAGCAGTGTTCTGTTGGGTTCTCACCTCCTGCTCTTCCCCCACAGCACCTTCGTACCCAGCTTGGTGCGCTGGATCAACCGCTTCTTCTTCTGGCTCCTCTTCAGCTCCCGGGTGGAGAACATCAACATCAGCTACAAGATCTTCAACTACGAGTGCCGCTTCAAGCAGCACGTGCAAGACTGGGCCATCCCCATGTAAGTGACCCTGCAGAACCCTGGCCCATCCCAAAATACACTCTCCCCCCTGTGCTGTGCCCACCCAAACCTGCCTAGAGCAGGAGCAAAGACACAGCGAAAGGGACCTGGCTAGCAGGCACCATTGCCACCTGGAAGTGTGGTGTGGGGACCCTTCTGCATCCTTGCCTGGGGGTACTGATGCTGTGTCACGCTACATCTTAGGTTGTCCAGAGAGGTTTCGGGTGCCCCATCTCTGGAGGTGCTCAAGGCCAGGTTGGATGGGACCCTGGGCAGCCTGATCTAGTGGGGAGCACCCAGCCCGTCTTTAAGGTCCCCTCCAACATAAGCCATTCTGTGATCTTAGGGCTTGGTGAGCACAAAGTGATGGGATGGAGAAGCTGGGATATGTCACGGGGAAATGGTGAATTAGCATAGGGATGGAGCTATGGGGCATTAAACCCAAAGAGAGCTGAGTGGGTCCATGCTGACATTAACCAAGCTGTTCTTGGGCAGTGAGAAGACAAAGGAAGCACTGCTGGAGCTGAAAGCTGCCCTGGAGAACAACCCAAAGATGGTGGCCCACTACCCCGTGGAGGTGCGTTTTGCTCGAGCGGATGAGATCTGGCTGAGCCCTTGCTTCCAGAGGGACAGCTGCTATATGAACATCATCATGTACAGGTGAGAAGCTCCTTCCTCTCCTCTCTGTTTAGAAAAAGGCTGCCTACAGCCCCATCTGGCCTGGCCTTGGGCATTACCATGATGGTTCCAAGAGGGTTTCCACCTCTTGGTGCTGGTCAAAGAGTCCATGATGGCCCCTGGGTTTTTTGTGCTCCCCCTGATGTGGGTTTCTCAGAGAGGGTGCACAAATTCCCATACATCCCAGTTAATGCCCCCTTGCTTGTCCCCACCAGGCCCTATGGGAAGAATGTGCCCCGGCTCAACTACTGGCTGACCTATGAGGGCATCATGAAGAAGTACGGTGGGAGACCACACTGGGCAAAGGTATGTGTGGCCACATTCTGCCAGGGGTCCTTTCCCCTTCTCCGTCACATGGTGGGGCCTTTGTGGTTGGGGAAGGGCCAGAGGAGGGCTCCCACATCAGACTGGCCCCTTTCAGCATGGGCTTCCCAGCAGCGTGCTCCTTAGCAACAGGCATCCCTCCACCATTTCCTCTCCTGCAGGCCCACAGCTGCACCCGCAAGGATTTTGAGAAGATGTATCCAGCCTTCCCCAAATTCTGCTCCGTCCGGGATAAGCTGGACCCCACAGGGATGTTCCTGAACACCTACCTGGAAAAGGTGTTCTACTGACAGCATGGGGATGGATCGATGCAGGGCATGGAGGAGAAATCAGCTGTCATCCCTGGTTCTCAGGACACCCCAAAACTCATGGTCCTTGGTGGTCCTAAAGTGCTGTACTCCCAGCTCTGTTCCCATCTGTACCAATGGCAGGCAGCATGGGCTGGCCCTGGGGATGGGGGCTGTGTGTTGGGCATCACTCCTGGTGGGTCCCTGAGATGTGCACAGCCCCAAGTGTCTCCTGTCCAAACCAGCATCTGAATAAAGACCTTCTTGCCAGCAGAGCCAGCCTGAGTGTGTGCTTTCAGCTGGATGTGGTGTGCTCAGTCCTGGGGACCAGGGAAGGGGCTTGGTGTCCCTGAGTCAAAGTTGGACATAGGGATCAGAGGGCCATCCAGATCCTCAAGTTCAAGCCCCTTGCTGAGGAATGCAGGCAGATATAGGAAGGGGCTTTATCTCAGTTCCGCTGCATCCCAGTTTGTATTGTTGTAAGGGAAGCCACTCTTGGACAGATGGACTGTATCCTTTCCCAAAAGCCAGGGAGGTGCTCTTCAGGATCCAGCAGGGTGATGCTCATGCTGCAATCCTTCTGCTAGAAATTGTCCCCACTGGAGCAACCCAAAAGGCACTGGCCTGAGTCCCACTTGCATTACCATAAGATGGGGAAGTAGATGTAGAGAGGAGCTGGAGGATTCCCCTTCTGACCAGGACAGATGGGCAGATGAACAAAAATGCATTTAGTGCCCTGTGGGGTCATGTAGAAAATGTTTGCAAGGTTTGAAACTGGTCTCGGTGATCCTTACGAGTTCCTTGCACGTCAGGATATTCTACTGTTTGAAGGTCAGTTGAGCTTTGGCTTTTGGAGCCATCAGCTGACACAGGGTGGACCTTGTCCTCTGCATCTTGCTTGTTTCAGCTTCCCTCAACCTCAGGTGGTTAAAAATGAGTCCAAATTGAAGCACGTGCAGTTTGTGTCCAACTTCTCAGCTTACTCCCAGCCCAATGTGCAGTGGCCAATGGAAAAGACTGAGTCATGGTGGAAGTGCCCTGGAGTGCCACAGTGGGTTGAGTCAAGGAACAGGGAGAGGCCGGAAGCAGTGTGGCATCTTGGGCAAAAAACAAAGGCTGGATGACTCCAGCACATGACGTTTCTGAGAATTCCTCCAAGTTCCTGCCTGCTGGAGCCTCACCTGAGGTCCGGCCCTTGGAGCCCCACACCTTAAGCTGCTCTCAGGTGTACGAGTCTCCTCGAAACTCAACCTGAAGATAGATGTGTTGTGGTTTAGAGGATTGTTGAAGAGTGCAAGCAGGAAGCAGGTGAGGATTTACCTGGGGGTTGGCCTCCTTCCAGGGGGAGGAGTCCCACCAGGTTTCGTTTCTGCTGCAAAAGAGGAGTTCCCGGAAAGCCTTCAAATCTGAAGATAAAAGGTTGTATGTCCTTGTATGTATTTAAATTGCTTTTGTAGCAGATTTATTTCGCTGTTTGAATAATGTGCTCTCAGCTTTTAACCTGTTTAATTTGTTCTGTATCTATTTATTGCAATGCTGGGGAGATGATCTCAGTCCTTCTGTGCCTCGGTTGCAAATTGTTGGACTTGGTTTCCCTGTAGAGGCTCTGGTCTGATTCAGCTCCAAAAAACTCTCTGAATTCTTGAAAAAGCAAATTAACCTAACTATCAGCTCAACCTTTTCACTTTGTGTGTCGCAAAAGGCCTCTCTGATTTGGTGGCACAAGAGGCAGATACTGTTCTGTGTTTTCTCTGCAAATTCTCCTGCCTTCTATACCTGGTCCTAAGGCAGTCTTGTCACTTGCAGTGTCGCTGGCACGTCTCTGTCTTCTGCCACCCTCGCATTAATTGAATCCCCCTGTTCCTAAGGACACCTTAAGGTTAAGCCATGGTGTGCTGTGAAGAAGACAGAAGTGGGAAACCTTGTAGAAGTCCTGCTGTGACCCCCAAGGAGGCAGTGGTGACATTCTTAAATCACAGCGATGGAGGAGGTGACCGTGCTCTTCTCTCCCCCAGGAGGCTCTTGCAGGACTTCCATCTCTGTCCTGGGGCCACCACCTTCTGACATCTGAACTGCTGACATCTGCTTCCACTAAGGGACAGCACCCCACTGCTTAGCTGAGGTCACCCCTGGTTTGGCATTGCTCCTTTACAATGGCAGAAGGAAGTTCCAGACCGAGTGGTGAGTTCAAGGGGATATCATGCTGTGTCCTCTGTCACCATGAGCGTCACTGGATCTGTAATTATGGAATTATGGAAAGACCTCCAAGATCGCCAAGTCCAACCTCAACCCATCCCCACCATGCCCAATGACCATGCCCTTAAATGCTGCCTCCTCTGAGGTGCACCCAGCATCTTCTCTGACCATCCTGAGGTGTGAATTCACTGTGGCTTCCCAGTACCCAAAGGGGGCTATGGGAGAGCTGGGAGGGGCTCTTTGTCAGGGAACGTGGTGATAGAACAAAACTCAATGGCTTCAAATGTAGGGAAGATGTAGGTTAGACATTAGGAGGAAATTCTTCACAATGAGGTGAGGCCCTGGCACTGTTGCCCAGAGAGCTGCGTGTGCCTCATTCCTGGAGGTGCCCAAAGCCATGGATGGGGCTTTGGTCTATGGGAGGTGTCCCCATGGCAGGGACTGGGGCTGGGTGGGCTTTAAGAGCCCTTCCAACCCAAACCACTCCGGGATTTTGTAGTTCAGCCTCACGAGCTTTAAAGGGGTGCTCCCCCTGTGCTGCCAGGAATGGTCTTAGGACAAGGGGGAATGGTTTTAAACAAAGACAGGAGAGATTCAGGTTAGATATTAGGAGGAAGTTTTTCACTCAGAGGGGGGTGATGCACTGGAACAGGTTGCCCAGAGAGGTTGTGGATGCCCCATCCCTGGAGGCATTCAAGGCAAGGCTGGATGTG
The DNA here is from genome assembly GCA_013399175.1 of Odontophorus gujanensis. Lineage (NCBI taxonomy): Eukaryota > Metazoa > Chordata > Aves > Galliformes > Odontophoridae > Odontophorus > Odontophorus gujanensis. The sequence goes on along the minus strand of VXAB01006137.1, from coordinate 86,400 downwards.
GCTCCGGGCAAACTGGTGTGGTGGTTGGCGACCTTGCCCATAACAGAGGGTTGAAAATAGATGATCTTTGAGGTCTTTTTCAACCCAGGCCATTCTATGATTCTATAATCTTCAGTGCACAAACCCTCTAGCAAGAACTTGAGAACAGATGCACTAACCAGGAATCCCCTTTCCTCTGACAAGGTGGCAATGGTGATTCACTGGAAGAGACACCCAAGAAGAAGTACAAGAGAGAGCAAACTCCTGAGGATGTGGAACAAGAGACTCTCAAGTACTGTGAGTAGGGAGGAGGCGCAGTGCCTACTGACCCTGGGCTTGGAACATGCCTCTCTGCGACCCTGACCTCAGTGTCTTCCCTGCAGGTAAAAAAATGCAAAGCGAACTAAAGTCCATCCTGGAGAAGTCCTCCCAGAAGCTGTCAGAATTCCTCCCTATACTCAGCCAGCCTGGGGCAAGAGAGGGGATCCTGTATCTCAGGTGAGTTGACAGATATTTTTTTTTGTTAAAGGGCATCTTCTGATTCTTGTGTGAAAAGGGGCTGCCCGGAGCTTTTGCCTCATAGAATCATTCAGATTGGAAAAGACCTCCAAGATCTCCAAAGTCCAGTCCCAACACACTGACGTCCAACATGCCACCCTTTGAAAAACCATTTGAACTCATTTGGATTTTAATTAGGGTGGGGAGGCCCTGGTACTGCTGCTCAGAGAGCTTTGGTTACCCCTTCTCTGGAGGTGTCCAAGGCCATGGATGGACCCTGTGCATCCTGGGCTGGTGCGGGGCAACCAGCCCAAAGCATGGAGTGGGATGGGGAGGGCTTTGGGGTCCTTTCCAACCCAACCATGCTGTGTTTCCATATTCTATGAAGTTTTCCTTCTTCTCCCTCTCCATCCCCAGGAACCGCCTCACGAGCTTGAAGCCTGACATTCTGATGGACCCCATTTACATCGGTCTCTTTGGCAGCACCGGGGCAGGGAAAAGCACACTGCTGAATGCCATCATAGACAAAAATTTCTTCTTGCCGGTGTCTGGGAGCAGCGCCTGCACATCCTGCGTGGTGCAGATCAATACAAGCCGCAGTAAACAGCACGAGGCCAAAATTCACCTGCTCACAGATGAGGCATGGGTCACAGCTCTGTGTTTCTTGAATGTTTCCATGGAGGCACTCAAGATTGGGCTGGGTGGAGCACTGAGCACCTGATGGAGCTGTAGGTGTCCCTGTTCATTGTGGGGGGTTGGACCAGATGGCCTTTAAAGGTCCCTTCCAACTCAAATGATTCTGTGATTCAATGTTTGCTCTTAGAAGAGAGGGGAAAGAGGTTTAGCTGGCTTCTCCAGTGGGGAGCACAACTTGCTGGAAGAATGTGGGTTGGGGAGGATGTGTCTCAATGGCCAATGTGTCCCCAAGGAAATGATGGGCACTGGTGCTGGTTCCTGCTGGTTTAGGAGTGCCAGGAGGGAGGAAGCGATGGAATTTTTTCCAGGCATCCAAGCCGTAACTTCTGTATGTTTTATGTGTCTTGACAGGAGTGGAAGGATGAGCTGAAGGGTCTGGTAGAACTTGTGGACCCAAATGAAGACAGCGAGGACAACAGTGAAAGAAGTGAGGCTGCTTTGAAGATCTCTGCTATCTATGGGAAAGGAGCTGAAACTAAGAGTTATGAAGAGCTGTGCAGGATGAAACCCATAGTGTCCATTCCCCCTTCAAGATGTATCACTTTCAGGGAAACAACAGTGAGTAGCCCGTGTATTCCATAGAATCCCAGAACTGCATGATGATTTGGGTTGAAGGGGAACTTAAAGCCCATCCACTTCCAACCCATGGGCACAGGCACCTCCCATAGACCATAGGATGCCCAAACCTCATACAACCCTGGTGGGGTTCTGGTGTCTCTGAAATTCTTTGCTAAGGGGGTCACTGCTTTATTCACTTACCCAGGCAGAAGAACTTTCAGACAAAATGTGCCCATATATCCGGAGTCCGACCAGTGCAAGAGGAGAAATGGGAGAAGAAGACAGAAAAATGCAGCTCTGGCCCCTGATCAAAAATGTAGAAGTGACTCTCCCATATTCACAAGTGATTCCAGAAGGTGTTGTGTTCGTGGATATTCCAGGGACAGGTGATTTCAACAGCAAAAGGGATGAGATGTGGAAAGAGGTGAGTGTGAGCTGTCCCCTGAGGAGTGTGGGGATACTTGCTTCTCTGCATGTGACATGCTCCTGTTCCCTAAGGATCGGTGATGGAGAGGTCTGGGAGCCTCCATGGGGCGGTTGGGAAGACATACCTTATCAGGAGGTGCAGGGTAGCGTTCTGGTGTGCCATATCTGAGATAATGGGAATGAAAAGTGCTCAGCATCTCTTGTATATATCCCATCCTTTATTTTTGACCCTCCCCTTCCTGCCCCTTGCAGAACATCAACAAGTGCTCTGTCATTTGGGTGGTCAACTCTTTCCAGCGGATCCTGGGAGAAAAAATCCATGAGATGCTGCTGAGAGAGGGCATGAAGGCTTTCCAGTGTGGGATGTGCAGAGACATTTCCTTGGTGGCCACCAAGTCCGATGACTTGAATCTAGAGGAATACAGATGGTAATGAAACAAGCAGAGTGGGTGATGGTGGGTGTCCCTTCTCCTTGCAGGAACTGGGGACTGCTAAAATCATTCAAATGCATTATTTCTGCCTTGTTTTTATCTTTTCAGGGAAAAGAAGAAAAAAGATGTGAGTATTTTTCAGCCTTACATTTCTTCATCCCGTTCATAGAATCATAGAGTCATTAAGGTTGGAAAAAAAAACAAAAAACCACTAAGGTCACCAGATCCAACCATCAACCCATTACCACCATGCCCACTCATAGAATGATAAAATCATGAAGGTTGGAAAAGACCTCCAAAATCACCAAGACCAACCTCAGCCCACCATCATCCCCTCCGACCGTGTTCCCAAGTGCCACATCTCCGTGGCTCTGGAACACCTCCATGGATGGTGAGTCCATTTAAGGAAACTGGAGAATTTCCCATATGAATCAATGTGACTTGAGCAGAACTGGTGGACTTGATACAGAAACCAGGAGCTCTGTGCAGTTCTTTGTTAAGAGAGTCCTTCATTATGGAGAAACTGTCCTGAACGGTCCCATTTGGCCTTAGAATTTCAAGATTCCTAAAGCATTATCAGGAAATGTCAGTAATAATTCCTATTCTTTCTCCCAATGTAGATAAATAAACATGATGCTATCCTGGAAAGGAATGAAACTGTGAAACAGGAGAAGAGCCGAATGATAAAGAAAAAGCTTGAGGTAATGTTCCCTGGAAAACCTGGGGGGGTTGGCCTATATCAGTATGACACTATTCTTCAGGGAGTGTATTAACAAACATTTTTCATGATGTCTGGTCACTATCTAGCAGCCTCTGCTTACATTTTTTTTGCTCTGTGCTCGGGTCCATTTGGTCTTCCTGGTCATCTCCAGTTTAATTCTCCACTATCTATGAGAGAAACGCGTGGGATTTTGTGGCAGGGATGTCCTCTGATCCAGCATTTGCTTCACGAAAAAGAAGAACCCAGATCCCATTGCTCTGCAGAGATGAGCATGCAGTCTTCGTGTCTTCCAGGAAAAGCTCCCGAATGATTTGGAGGTGGTGCACAAGGCTGACCTCGTGTACACAGTCAGCGCCCGTGAGTACTGGCAGAAGGAGACGCTCAGCAGGGAGGAAACAGGTGATGGTTGGGTTTTCTGGCTGCAGGTAGCATGCAGGGATGCAATGCAAGGCTGTCCTCCGTGCTCACCCAACCTCTCACCCACTTGCAGAGATCCCGAAGCTGAGGGAGTATGTCCGCAGGTTTTACATCGAGCAGAAGAGGAACGTGCTAATGGATCACACCATGGAGGCTATCACCATTTTCTCTCTCATCTGGAATCTCCGGGCCAACAAACATGCTCAGGTTTGCCCAGAGCAGCTTTAGGGAACAGCTAAAGGGAAAGGCACAGAGGCAACTGGGGCTGTGGTGGGGTTTTCTGTGGCTCTGTTGTGATATTATTATTGTTATTCCCTTCTGTTGTCCCTTGATTTCAGTACCAGCTAGCAAAAAGAAATCACTTGAGAGATATCATTGTGCAGAAGATCGCTGACTTGGAGAAAGATATGAAGGAGTGCTTCCTGCCCATCGAGCAACCACTCAGGGAAGGTGTAGAGGAAGCAAAGAAGTCATATAAGACAGCTATCCGCAGTATCCTCAGTGTGGGTATAAAGCAGTTCTCTGCTTTGTGGTGACAGTGTCAGGGCTTGAGGAAACAGCATAGAGCTGCATCAGGGGGGGGTCAGGTGGGCATTAGGGAAAGGCTCTGCCCCAGAGGGTGGTGGGCACATCCCCAGGGCCAGTGAGACACTGCTCTCAGATGTACACTCTTCAGGTGGTCCTATGTGGAGCCAGGAGTTGGACTCGATGGTCCTTTTGGGTTCCTTTCAACCATGGCCAGGCTGTGCCTCATCCTGGTGCTTTCTGCTCTGCAGCGCAACCACGGGTACCAAGGCTTCCACCGGACCCTGAGGGCTGTGTGCCTGAAGAAGGGGGTCTATGCCTCCCGCACCTTCTACCGGATAGACATCAACAGCTCCTTGGCACAACCCATCTACGAAAAGATCGACATGAATTTTGGGAAGGTGTTCAGGTGAGAGCCTGCCTGTAGTCCCCCCCAGGTTTCATAGAATCCTAGAATCATTTGAGCTGTAAGGGATCCTTAAAGGCCAAATGATCCAACTCCCTTGCACTGGACAGAGACACTTACTCAGAGCCCCATCCAGCCTGCCCTTGGCTGTCTGCAGGGACATCCACCACCTCTCTGGACAACCTGTGCCAGTGCTTCATAGGGTAGAATCATAGAATCCTGGGAGTGGGGAGGCCGTGGGCAGTACAGTGACATTTCCATTGTCCTTTCTGATGAATTTCCTACCCTGACAGGATCCAGATGGGCACCTGCTCCACACTGAAAACCTGCCTTGATGCTTTCAAAGAGGCTGTGCAGCAGAAACTACAGGAAGCCCAGATCAAACTGATGGCCGACAGTGAGCACAAACTGGCATTCCTCAAGCAGGAGGTACACTTGCCTTACAAGGGGAGCAAGAGGAGATGGAAAGAGGGAAAGCAATGCTTATGTAAGACCTGTGCAGATGACTTGATCTATTTGGAGCTTCTGGAGAAGACACACCTGGTCTTCAGCAAGCATGATCTTCAGCATAGTTAGGAGTTCTTGCACTCTTTCTTGAGTCTTGGAATAAAACTTCCAGTTGGACATCTTCATATTAACTCAGAGCAGTGGAAAAGTGATGCCCACTGGTCGTCTGTTAAACACCACTCTCCAATTTAGGTCATCGTTAAGGGGTTATTAATATGAAGTTGCTAGCTTAGGTCTTCTGCAAAAGGGCAGTGATGCAGTGGCACAGCTGCCCAGGGAGTGCTGGGGTCACCATCCCTGGAGGTGTTTCAGAACTGTGGAGATGTGGCACTGAGGGACGTGGGCAGTGGGCATGGTTGGGGGGGGCTGGGTTGGTGTTCTTAGAAGTCTTTCCCAACCTGAATGATTCTATGATTGTATGACTGTCATGCTGGTGGGCTAGCATTATGAACTTATTCTTGCAGACAGACTTCATTGTCGGTGAGGCTGAGAAATTCATCCTCCAGAAGAAAGCAAAGATCTACCAGTCCCTTGTAGTATCCATTCAGAATGACCTGATGCTCTGCTATGAAGGTTTGACCATCACCTTTGTCCTGAAGGTTCTTTCAATTTTAACAGAATAACCCCAATAAGGGCTGAGCAGAAGGGTGCAGGCTTACAACCTGCCTATAGAAAGGCTGGGAAGAAATCCACAGGGAAAAGGATCATCTGTTAGGTGGTCATCAACTCACAGAGATTTCTGAAGTCCAGAGCTCAAATATGGAAATTTTCCTGCCTGATTTATTCTAATTTAATTTTTGTAAACTACAGATGTTTTCTAGCACTGATTCATTCTTATTCATGTCTCTGAAGGAAGAAGCAAAACAAATAAGCTCCTGAATCTTTCTTCCTTCCTTTCCTATCAGTAGGTGGCATACTTAGGAAACAAAAATGTTAAAATCCAGCTGGGTGAATGCAGGTCTCTGGCATGAGCAGAGGAAGCTGGGCCACCTTCTGTAGAAGACTAGAGCCGTGACCTTGTCCCTTTCCCAAACCATAACGCTGTCCCTGCTCCCCTCGGGCTAGACCCCAATGTGACAGTGACCCTTTTGCCACAGAGGCCACTGCAGTGAGAGGATTACAAGCCTACCAGAGGATGCAAACTGTCCTTAGCAATGGTATCATGAGAGCGGTGGAAAGCGGGATGTTCGAGAGAGCTGAGAACAGCATGAGAGAGCATCTGCGGGACCTGAAGGTGAGTTGTGTGGCTTCGTGTTCCTTGGGGACCTCTTCACAGTTGTGGGCAGCACTTTGCAGGTAGAGGACAACGTCCCCAAAAGGATCTTGTGAACATTTGTGATAACAGGAAAGTATTTCCATGTGAGACGTCGGCTCACTCGTGGTTCTTGGTGATGGTTCCGCTCACATCCTGCACTCTTAGACTGTAGTCACAGAGTCACAGAACCAGAGGGGTTGGAAGGGACCTCTGGAGTTCTCCCAACCCAACCCCCTGCTAAAGCAGGCTCCCTGTAGTAGGTTACAGGGGAAAGTGTCCAGCTGGGCTTTGAATGTCTCCAGAACAGGAAACCACCATGTCTCTGGGCAGCCTGTTCCAGTGCTCCATAACCCTCACAGTAAAGAAGTTATACCTCATGTTTGTTTGGAACTCCCTGGTTTCCAGTTTGTGCCCATTGCTCCTTGCCACTGGGCACCACTGAGAAGACCCCCATTCTTCTGATCCCCACCTTTCATACACTGATCAGCTCTGATCAGATTCCCCCTCCCCTTCTCTTCCCCAGGCTGAGCAGCCCCTGGGCTCTCAGATTTTCCTCATCAGGAGATGCTCCAGGCCCCCACCATCTCTACAGACCTCTGCTGGGGCTCTATCCAGCAGTTCCCTGTCTCCCTTAGAACTGGTGAGCCCAGCACTGGGCATAGTGCTCCAGATGTGGCCTCGCCAAGGCAGAGCAGGGAGGATGATCACCTCCCTCTCCCTGTTGGCCACTCTGTGCAATGCACTCTAGGATCCCACTGATTTTCTCAGCCATCAGGACACACTGCTGGCTCGTGTTCAACCATTCATCAACTGTTGGTTAATTGTTGGTCAGCCTGTTGTCCACCAGGACACCCAGGTCCTTCTCCACAGACTTCCTTTCCATCAGCTCAGCACCTAACCCGTACTCATGTGTTCAGTTGTTCCTCCCCATGTGCAGGACCCTACACTTGCCCTTGTTGAACTGCCCTTCACCATTCAGCATTCAGCGTGCTCAGCATGATGCATTTTTGCTTTACCTAAAGAGGTTCTGCTCTGGAAAGATTTAACCCCTGTAAAACATTGAGCCCTATCAGAACAGCTGTGCTCCATTCTGAGCTGCTGGCTTGTGCTGCAAACCACCCTCTCCTTCTCATGCACCAGCACCAGGGATCACAGGAAAAGACAGGTGGTGGCTGCTGCTGTGCTTCCCCTGCTGGGAGGTGACTGGGTACACTGACAGGGACTGGGAGGATGAGGAGCTCTATTTCTCTCCCCTACTGATGTGCTTGGCAATGTGACGGCTGCAGGAGCAGATCACCAAGAAGCTGGAGGAGGACTTCTCTAACATGCTCAGCCTTGCCTTTTGCCCCTGGGAGCTACTGGATGGCAAGCTGCCAGGTACGGCCCCATACATGGGTTGGGGGCTCTTTATGCAGGTCCCACAGACCCTACCTGAGAATATGACAGGGGTGGGTGACAGGGTGAAGTGGACATCCAGAGCTGCAGTCTCACCATGAACCGCTTTCCTTGGGTTCCCCTGGGGGTCAGAGGGAGATGCCATAAGTAAACAGGGTGCCCATATCCCGACCAAAGCCTCAGGACTTGCCAGCTTGCCCCAGAGCTCTGCATTCTACAATCCCCAAATCCATAAACATCAGTATGGACACAGGTTAGGTGATGGGGACAAATAAATCCCAGCTTTGTATGTTGACTCCTCGAACACTTGCATGGAAGAATCTCCCCTGATCCCCAGAGGTGGGTGTCCATCTGACTCTAACAGACTTCTTTGTCTTGCAGACTTGCAGAATGAATTCTTGTGCATCAGCTTCATTCACAAGACCCTGCAGTCAGCAAAAACCTCTTAGATAGCTGCAGGAATTGCCTCTGATGGTGAAGTTTTATTATTTGTGGTAGTGGCTGGTTCTCTTTACGCTGTGACTTCACAGGAAATCATCTCCAATGTTTTTTGTTTCCTTTTACAAAGCATTTCTGAGATATTTTGTATGCATTTTATAGTACTGCCCCTTCCCTGCTTGCCTACACACCAAATGTATCCTGATTTTACTGGACAGGTTTATATTGCTCTTGGTGCTTCAGATTTTTCTAATAAAATAAAAATGTTATAAACAAACCTGTGTGTACTTACTGTGCTCCCGTGAAAGCCCCACACAGATGCTGGGGGAGTGCTTCCCTCTGCAGAACAATCCAGTGCAAAGCAGAGGTGATGGAGTTGCATGGGGCACAGGTACTAATGTGCCCTGGACTCAGAGGGGGACAGAGGTGTCTCAGTAGCTCCAAACTCCAACCAGAAATAGAAGAAACCTTCCCCATCAGGATCATAGAATTAGAATCATCGAACCATTCAGGTTGGAAAGGATCCTGAAGTCCAACCCCGACCCACTTCCACTATGCCCACTGACCACGTCCCTCAGTGTCACATCCCCATGGTTCCTGAGTGCCTCTGAGGATGATGACCCCGTTACCTCCCTGGGCAGCTGTGCCACTGCATCACTGCTCTTTCAGAGCAGAAATCGTTCCTGATATCCAACCTGACCCCCCTCAGCACAGGTGGGTTTGTACGACCAAGGTCTCGTTCAAGTGCTGTCAGAGGACTTGAAGCTTCCAGAGGAAAACAGTGCAGATCCTAATGGATATTCAAAGTGGAAATGTTATCAGCAGACAGCTGGATAAGGAGATGTAGAAAAAGAGGATCTGCTCCTTTAGGGGTGCATGATTATGGACCTTCTAGAAGGCAACAAGGGATAATCAGAAAGCTGGAGAGCGATGGGGACCAAGTCTGGTCAGTTGTGCTGATTGCTAAGGACAGAGATGGAATGTGGGAACGTTTGTTGGTTCAAGCAATGGAGCGAGGATCTCTGGATTAGGATGATAAGAAGTAAAACTTGCTCCACCGTTCAAGGGCGTGGTCACTGCTGTGAGCAGGGACAGTCATGGAAAGATGGCACAAGGGAAACTGGCTCAGCCCCAAAGGGGCGGTGCATGGCACGGGCAGGGCTTCGGGTGTCAGCTTCTGCTTCTCCATTCTTGAGAGAAGAGCAAGAGGAAGGTGAAGGCAAGGTTGCAAAATTTGATTTCTTGGTTGCTTTTGGATGACCTCCTAGTCAAGCCTTCGGACGCCTCCATCCTGTTTGAACACACCTGGAGGTTGGAAGTCTTTGCAGAGCACAGGTGAGAGAAGCCACCCACCGTGGGGGGGACTGTTTCCATCTATGGGTGCTCTCAGAATGCAAACCTGAGCAGCCCATCAGGGTGTCCTCAGCTGCAAGAAGCATGGAGGCAAATGCTTGGGGTGCAGCTGGGGTAGTGGGCTGATGCTGCCTGCCCAAGTGAGGGGGAGATGCTCCTGGTGATAAACAGCCCTGCAAGGACAGCTGGTGAAGGCACTGCAGTTTAAGCATCAGCCCTGCTTCGCTGATGAGTGTGGGTTGATGATTAACCCAAAGCATCATAAAAAAAAAAGTGCATGGAGTTTCTTCGAAACCCAGAGCAACCTCTGGACATGTGAATCGATCAGGGATGTGGTTGTGCCCAGGTGTGAGCGGGGCACGTGGGGCTGTGCTGTGTGTCAGGGCATGATAGCAGTGGCACAGGCAGCACAACTGGCAATTATGTCTATTTTTTCTCCCCCAGGCAGCTCTGGAAGCACAGAGTTGGTTGTAAGCAGAACATCCCAGAGGTGGAAAGACTATGGAGGGGTCCCATGAAATGGCAGATGGTGAGCATTGTGTCCCATGCTGTCCCTGTTCCTGTTCCCACCAGCTCAGAACAAACCTTGCTTGCAGGTTGCTACAGGGAAAGCTTTCCTTTAGATAGGTGGCAGGAGCTGGGAAGCCACAGCTTCTCTTTAATCTGCATTTTCTGGCAGAGGAATTGGCCTTCCAAAACCTCTCCACCTGACACAGGGACAAAGAGGAGGTTCGGGTTGGATATCAGGAAACATTTTTTCTCCAAAAGAGCAGTGATGCAGTGGCACAGCTGCACAGGGAGGTGGTGGGGTCACTGTCCCTGGAGGTGTTCCAGAACTGTGGAGATGTGGCACTGAGGAATGTGGTCAGTGGGCACGGTGGGTGGGTTAGGGCTAGACTTAATGATCTCAGAGTTCTTTTCCAACTGGAATGACTCTGTGATTCCATCAGCACAGGGGAGTAGGGAAGGGCTCTGCCCCACGTTCACGTGTGCCTTTACCCAAACAAACACGAACTTCGAGGAACTAGCTTTATGGCATTGTTTACTGCAAACCTGGAGCTATACACCAGGAAAAGAAAGGTAGAAAATGAGAAGGAGGAGTCAGTGAAAACAGTGCACACAGAGATGAGTCACCTGGCAGTAGGCAGGAAGTGAAAATGTGTCACTCAGGCTCCTGATACCATTTCTTCAGAAATATTGCAAACGGTTTTCACCCCCCCTCTGGATTTCTACATGCTTAGGGCCACTTCTGTTGCTTTTCTTTGTGGTATGAAGTGTAAAGCCATCTACCCGCCTGAAATAGCCATCCAAGTGAGACTCCTGCTGCAGGCAAGACACCTGCATTACATATGGTGTAGGCAGGAAAAGCTGTGGGTGCTCCATCCCTGGTGGTACCCAAGACCATGAATGGGGCTTTGGTCTATGGAAGGTGTCCCTGTGGCAGGACTTGGGGCTGTAAGGTCCCTTGCGACCCCAACCACTCTGGGATTCTAGATGTCTATGTATCCCATCCTATTGGAGACTTGTGACCTAACGCTGGCGTACCTATCACACCAACCCTGCTCTGCTCCTTCTGCTCTTTCTGTCAGTGCTCAACACAAACCCCATCCAGCAGCCATCTGACTGGCCAAGGGGATGTGGGGGCTGACACGAGGTTTGCTGTTGCGTCCCCACTTGGGCTGTCTGTGGAGTGTTGGAAGCACAGATTCACATCTCTATCCTTTCAGACCCCTTCAGTGCACAAGGGGACAGTGCAGCTGTGATTCCCCCGAAGCAACCACGCTTGCAGCTGCCTTTCCAGCAGGATGAACAGAAGACACTCAGGATCTGTGAGTGCAGGGAGCCACGTGCATGGCACCAGGGCTGGCCAGAGCCATGGCTCAAGGTTCAGAGGGGGGCTACAGCCCTGTTTCTACACACTGGGATGATCATGTGAATCAACTCTCCCTTCCAGATGAGAGCATCGAGAGCAAGGCCAGAAAAATTCTGAGCACCTCCTGCCAGAAGCTGAACCACCTCTTTCTGCTGAAGGACATGCCTGGGAACATAGCCTATCTCCGGTGAGTCTGCAGCTGAAGGGTCTCCACCAACCTTGCTTTCCTTTGGCAGTGTACCATTCCCAGTTCCCAGGCTCGGCTCTGCTCCGAGGTTTTGGCAGACACCAATTTCTAGGGAGAAAATGAAAACTGAAAATCACTGCTGGGATCCCTCTGGAAGGTGCACTCCTGAGAATCCAAGCAGGTTGTGCCCTGACGGCTTTATGCCATGGGGAGGTAGAATGCCCTTGCTGGCATCCCATGGAGGTGTCAGAGAGGGATCACTGGAGCTGCTCCCATTCTTGCATGGGCTCACCAGGGTTTGGGGCAGGGAAATGAGGGATGCTGGGGAGCATGGGTTGTGTTCTAGTAATAACTCCTTTCACTGTGGCAATCGCATCTTGCAAGGAGAAAGCTCCTTTGATATTGCATCTGCCATTGTGCTCAGAATTCCTCTTTCCTTCCCCCAGGGACCGCATCACCACCCTCAACTCCAGACCTGCCTTGGAACCCCTCTACATTGGGCTCTTTGGGAGCAGCGGCGCGGGGAAGAGCACGCTGCTCAACACCCTCCTGGGCAAACGTTTCTTCCTCCCAGTGTCGGGGGTCCGCACGTGCACGTCCTGCCAGGTCCTTGTCAGTGTCTGCAGGAGCAAGAATTATGAAGCCAAGATTTTTCTCCTCTCAGATGAAGTAAGGCTGTATTCTGGGCCCCGTAGTGGAAGGGTGCCCAGCACCGTGGCCAGGGATTGGGGACACCTTCCCAGGAGGAGTCCCCACTGCTCTCTGCTCCCTGTGCCAGGGCTGCAGCACCCACCCAGCACAGCAGTGCTGCTGATGGGCAGCTCCTGGGCTCCAGGTTGTGCACGGTACCCCTGGGCTGCCCTGGGCACTGCTGAGCAGAGCCCAGCTCTGTCCCTTTGCACCTTCTGTTGGGATTTATGACCATGGATCAGAGGCCATACTTGCAGAGAGAGGAGGCCTTGCAGCCCCTGCGCTGCTGCTCCCCATTGCTCACCACAATTGAAGCCACTCCTGCCCCAACCAACTGGAACCATGCTGCTGCATAACACGCTCCTCTCTGCAGGAGTGGAAGGAGGAGGTGAGGAACATGGTCACGCTCCTGGAGAATAGGGGTGAGAACGAGACTGACAGCGACCTGGAGCACGCTGTTAAAGTGCTGAAGGCTATCTACGGGGAAGGTGCTGATGGAAAATCTTACGAAGACCTGATGAGAACCAAGCCTGTGGTCACTATTCCTCCCTCAAGAGTTATCACTCTGCGAAAGACAGAGGTGAGCACATGCATGCTCTCCAGGGCTCCTCCTGCTGCATCTGCATGAGCAGCCCCAGCTTTGCCCTGTGGTTAGCACCATTCCTTGCAGGCAAAAGAGGTCTCCAGCACATTCTTTGCTTGCAGGGAGTCTCAGTCAGGCTTTGCTTGCCATTATGTTGTCTTCTTGTGGCCACATGGATTATTTGTTACAGTGCTTCTCATTGTGAACACAGCACTTCTTGTATCAGTGCTTCCCTTTTGGTGGTTTGCTCTTTTCAAGCTGCTTGGAAGGTTTATCCCCATAGAGAATCTGAGAATCATTATAGATTCATAGATTCATAGATTCATAGATGCATTAGGTTGGAAAGGACCTACAAGATCATCTAGTCCAACCATCCTCCTATCACCATCCCTACCCACTAAACTACTAAATCAAATCCCTTAGCACCTCATCTAAACGCTTCTTGAACAGCGCTAGGGATGGTGCCTCAACCACCTCCCTAGGCAGGCCATTCCAGTGCCTGACCACTCTTTCAGAGAAAAAGTTTCTCCTCAAATCTAATCTAAATCTTCCTTGGTGCAACTTGTGGCCATTCCCTCTCGTCCTGTCACTAGTAATCTGGGAGAAGAGGCTGACCCCCTCCGCACCACAATCCCCCTTCAGGAAGTGGTAGAGTGTAATAAGGTCCCCTCTGAGCCTCCTTTTCTCCAGACTAAACAATCCCAGCTCCCTCAGCCGCTCCTCATAAGACTTGTGCTCCAGACCCCTCACCAGTTTTGTTGCCCTTCTCTGAACACGCTCCAGGGCCTCAATGTCTTTCTTGTAGTGAGGGGCCCAAAACTGAACACAGTACTCGAGGTGCGGCCGCACCAGAGCTGAGTACAGGGGGATGATCACCTCCCTGCTCCTGCTGGCTACACTATTTCTAATACAGGCCAGGATGCCGTTGGCCTTCTTGGCCACCTGGGCACACTGCCGGCTCATGTTAAGCCGAGCATCAACCAACACCCCCAGGTCCTTTTCCTCTATGCAGTCTTCAAGCCACTCTGCCCCAAGCCTATAGCATTGCATGGGGTTATTGTGGCCAAAGTGCAGGACCCGGCACTTGGCCTTATTGAACCTCATCCCATTGATCTCAGCCCAGCTATTCAGCCTATCCAAATCCCTCTGAAGGGCCTCCCTACCCTCAGGCAGATCAACACATCCTCCCAGCTTGGTGTCATCTGCAAACTTACTGAGGGTACACTCAATCCCCTCATCTAGGTCATCAATAAAGATATTAAACAAGATGGGCCCCAATACCGACCCCTGGGGGACACCACTCGTAACGGGACGCCAGCTGGACTTAACTCCATTAACCACTACCCGCTGGGCACGGCCCTCTAGCCAGTTCCCCACCCAGAGGAGAGTGAACCTGTCCACACCACGGGCTGCCAGTTTCCCCAGGAGAATACTGTGGGAGACCGTGTCAAAGGCCTTGCTGAAGTCCAGGTAGACTACATCAACAGCCTTTCCCTCATCTACCAGTCTGGTCACCCAGTCATAGAAGGAGATGAGGTTAGACATTAGGTTGGAAGAGGGCTTTAAGGTCACCAAGTCCAACCATCACCCCAACAACCACCCAACCATGCCCCTTAGTGCCACATCCACACTTATCTTAGATACCTCCAGGGCTGGGGACCCCAACACTACCCTGGGCAGCTCCTTCCAATGACTCACTACCCTCTGCATGAAGAAATTCTCCATCAGATCCAACCTAAACCTCCCCTGGCACAACTTGAGACCATTAATGGGAAGCAAACACTGAATTGCTCACCGTTTCCCAGGCAGAAGACCTCTCCAATGAGCTGGACCCATACATCCGCAACCAGGATGGCCTCGAGGGGGTCGGGGTGGTGGACAACCCCCAGTGCAGCGAGCAGATGCGGCTCTGGCCCCTCATCAAGCAGGTGCAAGTGACTCTCCCCCCATCTAACCTGGTGCCAGAAGGTGTCATCTTTGTGGACATCCCAGGGACAGGCGATGCCAACAAGAAGAGGGATGAGATGTGGAAAGAGGTGAGTGGCACTGGGGGCAATGCAGCGGGTTGGGGAGCACTGGAGTTCTAACATGAGGGAGGTGCCCTCTGTGCTCACACATCCTGCCTGACTTCTCTCCTCTTGTTCCCCCAAGAGCATCCTGCAGTGCACATCCATTTGGATCGTCGCTGAAGTTGAACGTGTTTCTGGGGCCAAAGCACATGAAATCATGGTGCAAGAGGCAATTAAAGCTTGCCAGGTCGGCAAGTGTAGCGATATCACCTTCGTGATCACCAAGATGGATAAGATTAACGTGGATGAATACCTGAGGTAGGGAGCAGCTCCATCCTGGTTCTGGGTTGCAGGACAGGCTGCCTCATCCCCAATGCTTGCTGCTTGTCCAGCTGCATTCCCCACCGATAGGTCTTCTTCTTAAAATCATTACACATTCAAAAGCACTGGTACCCAGATCTGTGTCTGGGGTTTATAGCAGGATCCCATCACTACACATCCCCCATGCTTTTATTCTGATCTCTCTGACCACCCTCCTCCTTTGGCACAATGATACTGCTGTGGGCTGGCACCTTGCAGCGATGCTATAGGGTTCGGCCTCATCATATCTGCTAAAAGCCTTTTTTTCTTCTTTTCATTTCCCAGGGACCACCCAGGGGCACCAGTGAGTATCTGCTGGCTGATTTCAGAGGTCAAAACCCACGTCCTTTTTCTAACTGCATATTTCCATAGAGCAGAAGTGCACAGTCTCTCTGTGGAGGATGGCTGTCGTCTCCCATGGATGTAATGGGGGGAGCACTGGTCTCTTGCTGGGGGGGCTGCACACTGGAGCTGCACTAGACTTGCTGGCTGCTTTGCCTTGGTGCAGGGGGGATATTCTCCTTGTAACAATTGATACTGTTTGCCATATAGAGGAATGTCAGCAAGCGTGATGCCATTCTGGGGAAGAAACAAGAGCTGAAAGCAAAAAAGACCAGAACATTAAGGGAGAAGATGAAGGTAGAGTCATTCTTAACAGTTTGCTGGCTGTGAAGTATCATTCAGCCTTTATTTTGGTAACAAAATCATCAGTTACGGTGCTGATGCCTCTGCACATGTCTTCCCATAAAATACATTAGCTCCCCTTACAGAGATGTTTGCCTGGGAGGGTATTGGGTCCACCCTCAGTAAGTTTGCAGATGACACCAAGCTGGGAGGAATTGTCAATCTGCCTGGGGGTAGGAAGGCCTTACAGAGAGATCTGGACAAGCTGGATCAGTGGGGTGAGGCCAACAGGGTGTTCAGCAAGGTCCTGCACTTTGGTCACAACAACCCCAGACAACGCTACTCAGAAGGAGCAGTGATGCAGTGGCACAGCTGCCCAAGGACGTGGTGGGGTCACCATCCCTGGAGGTGTTTCAGAGCAGTGGGGATGTGGCACTGAGGGATGTGGTCAGTGTGCACGGTGGGGGTGGGCTGAGGATGGAGAGGTCTTTTCCAACCTGAACGATTCTGTGGTTGATGTTGCACATCACTTTTACACGCGTGCTTATTTCAGGGGAATCTACCCAGCGACGCAGAGGTCCTGCAGAAGCAGGAGCTGGTTTTCCCTGTCAGTGCCCAGGAGTATTGGAGCCCCACAGTCCTCAGCAAGGAGGATACAGGTATCGGGCAGGCTGGGGGTCTGCTGTGATCCTGCTGCCTGTGCTCTGATACCTGATAGTGATGGGAAATCAATAGAGGTTGCATTTCTGTTGTCTTTCAGAAATCCTCAGGCTGAGAGCCCATATCAAGAAGCTCTACCTGGACATGAAGCGAAGCCAGTTGCAAGACTACATGAAAGAAATCCTTGTTGTCTTCTCTCTGGTGGATGTTTATCACTCCACGCAGCTCAGCCCGGTATGTCTGGTTGCAGTTGGAGGCAGCAGCTCTAGTGTTGGCAGACAAATGTAAACCTGCTCCTGCTGCCCTAAGTAGAAATCTACTGCATGCATGGGTAAATTCAGCAGTGCCAGGAGACAAGGAGCATCCCTGGAACATAGAACACCTTTTGCCTAGCACACCCAGCTGTGAAGATGCACCAAGGCCAATGCCTGCATGCAAAGCTGCTTTCTGGTTAGCCACTTGGCTCCCTTTGGAGAGGGTGAAAAAGCAAGAAAGCTGCAGAGCTTGGGAGAGCTTTGCCAGCCCTGCAGACACATTGCCTGCTGTCCCTGTCATTTTCCTCATCTTCTCAACCCTCTCCCATGGGGCTAGCAAGAGGACAGGTTCTAGCTTCCCCTCTGCTCTCGTGGTTTACATTCCAGCTACCCAGGAGTGTCCAGGGAGGACAATGCCAGAGCCTGTTAACTTTGCAGTTAACAGCTGTGACAAGGTTTGTGCCAACTTGCTCTTGCAGAATCCATCTGTGAGGAAGGATGAGCTTGACAAGTTCATGTCAGAGAAGATCCAGGCTCTGAAGAAGAACTCTGAGGCCACTTTTGGTCATATGGATCTGCCTCTCATCAGCGGGGTGAAGTCTGCCCGAACCAAGCATAAGAGAAACATTGAGAAGCTCTTCATGGTGAGTGGCACAGGTCTACCCCTTTCTCTGAGGCTGAATAGGATTATTTCTTTTCCTGTCCTGCCACTGCCATCGCATCCAGTAACAGGTTGCCCAGAGAAGGTGCTGATGCCCCATCCTGTGTTCAAAGGCAGATTGGATGGGCTATGGGCACCTTGATCTGGTGGGAATTGCCCTGCCCATGGCAGGGGTTGGAACTGGATGGTCTTTAAGGTCTCTTCCTACTCAAACCATTCTATGATTCTTTGATTCTATGCCTCTAGTTCTACAATTCAATGATTCTATGACTGTGTTATCAGCCAAGTTTCTCTTGCTCACTGATCACCAGCAAATGTTTTGAAGTCTGTGGGTGAGAGATGAGCTATGCTCTTGCTGCTGTTCAGAGTTACCTTAGCTCAGCAATGAGAGTTTGAGCCCAGGGGAAAAAAAAAACAACAAAAAACAAACACATGGACATGTTAAGGAGGTGCCATGTCTAAAGACAATGGCCAGCTGCCTGCCCAAGTTGCTCCACGACTACATGCCAGCAGGACTGGCCAAGTCTTCAGTGCGCACCGGATGGGGACGTTGATGGGATGGCTGGGATGGCTTGTCTGTCCTGCTGGGGCATGGAGAGGCCTGGGAGGCCCACCATCTGAGAGTGGGTTCCTCCTACAGCTAGTGAAGGGAAAAGAAGTTCCAGAAAGTAGTACTGGCCTTATTTTAGTTTAGGAAGCTCTGCAGTTACACGAGAAGAGCTTGACCTTGGGGGCAGCACTGCTGCTGGGGGCTCTATTCATGCCAGGTGGTTTTCTCCCTCTGCAGCAAGGCAAAACGTCCACTGGCTTCCACAGGACCCTGAAAGCTGCGTGTGTGAGGAAGGGGGTGTACGTGTCCCGTGTCTTTAATCGCATTGACATCAACAACTGCCTGGCTGAGCCCATCTATGCAGAAATTAGGGTGATGTTTGCAAACATATTCAGGTGAGAATGGTGGGCGAGCAGGGAACCATCCACGCTTTCTTGGAAACTCAAAGAGAAGAGTTTTCCTGGAAAGTTGTCTGCAGATAACCTGGTCTGGGAAGCACAACAGTCTTGTCTTAAAATTATGGAACCATTCATACTGGAGAAGACCTCTAAGATCACCAAGACCAACTCCAACCCACTCTCACCATGCCTCCCACTGACCATGTTCCTCTCTCCTCCTCTGAAAACCTTTCCTCAGGGCTCCCCAGCTTCCCTGCCCCATGAACCCTCCTGTGCCTGGTCAAGGAGGGCCCAGGAGGGATGGCAAGGTGGGGAAAGCTTGCTGAGATCTAACAGTTGTTGTGGTCTTAACACACACAGAAAACAGGCGCTCACGAGGACCAGCCTGCAGAGCTTTATCAATGAGTTCAGCAAGGAGGTAAAAGACAAATTCAAGGACTTTGGGAGGATTACAAACTTGAACGGATCCAAGCTCAACTTTCTCGAGCAAGAGGTGAGTATAAGATGGGGAAAGCTTAATATCCTTGTGTCGCTGGCACAGACCTGGGAGTTGGCAGCAGACCCTTGATGGACTCAGGGGGTGCAACATAGGGCAAAGTCAGAGCTGCAGAGTGTAAGCAGCTTTGGATGGAGGTCTGGAGCACCCTTTAACAACCAGCATCAGGGGCAGCAAAATTGTTTTTCATACTGATCCACTGAACTTCAACCTCAGAATGACACTCTACGGTTTGGCAGATGCCCTGCCTGGAGGTAGTGGAAAGTAAATGGGAACCCCAGGTGAGGCAGATCAGGATGGATCTGATGCCAAGCTGCAGAACTGATAACAAAGCCCCACGCTGCAGGGTGCTCCTGGCAACAGAGTCCATCTTGGGGTGCAAATTCAGATCTCTACTGCATACCTTGGAGGCCATACTATTGAAACAACAGCCTGAAGACAGGTTCACTATTTGCTCCTGCTTCTGGCCACTGAGGGTCTGGAAATGCTGGTAAATGCTCTGCAACAATTCCTCCAGACAGATGTCATCATGAGAGCTTTAGAAAGAGAAATTGTTTTGAAAAAGAAGGCTATCTACGAATCCCTTGAGTTGACCATCCAAACCATCCTGTCGCCGTGTTATGAAGGTAGGACTGGTTCTCCTGATAACTTCGTGTTTGAGGCTGTGAGTTTGCATGGACACATTTTCCCAGCTCTGGTATGGAGTTTTGGTATTTCTCTGAAGGAGGAAATGTAAATCTGAGCCCATGCTTGATGCACTCTTCAGGTCACAATCATCCAAGCAGTTTGCGTGTCAAACCCTACTGCAGAAATCCCATGTATTTTTGGTACCCTTGTCCCATCTTATGATGGATATGGCCTGAAGGGCTGAGGAGGGAGGTAGCTTGAAGGTTTTGCTGTTGGATAAAGCAAATGTTTAGGATGGCACATGTAGCTCTGGGAAGAGGGAGATCAAGAGGTAGAAGTCTACCAACAAAGGGTTCATGGGCTTTAACACGTGCTTTACTCCTGAATACCAATCCAGCTCCTCTTTAAAGGTCTCCTATATCTTAGGAGAAATTTATTCTTCAAAAGAGCGGTGATGTAGTGGCACGGCTGCCCAGGGAGGTGGTGGGGTCACCGTCCCTGGAGGTGTTCTAGAGCTGTGGAGATGTGGCACTGAGGGATGTGGTCAGTGTGCACAGTGGGGGTGGGCTGGGGTTGGACTTGGGGGTCTGAGAGTTCTTTTCCAACCTGAATGGTTCTGTGATTCTGTGATTTTGATGTTTCCCACCACCGCACAACAGAAGCTGCTAATATACGCGGGAAGGATTCTTGTGCACGGATCAAAGCCACGCTGGTGCAGAACATTGAGCTGGAGGTGCGGAAGGCAATGTTTGAAAAGGCAAAGGAGAAGATGATGAGCCAGTTCCAGGACCTGACCGTAAGTCATGGTGCTAAGAGTGCTGCAGGAAGTCCAGTCCATTGGGATGGATGAGCAATGGTCGGATAGGGGGCACAGTGGTGAAGGGTTGATGGATGGATTTGATCATCGTAGAGGTCTTTTTCAACCTCAGTGGTTCTGTGATGCTATGACTTAATGCCCTCGTTTCCTGTGAATTCTCACTTTGTTCCCTTCCATTCCTGATTTCTGCCTCTGAGATTTCCTCCACCTTACCTCCGCTTTTACGCTTCCCCAGCAAGCATCTTGGCCATGGCAGTGCCATCGCTCACGTTGGCCATCCTAGCAGAATGACACTCTCATGCTCTCTGATTGCAGGAGCAGATGACCACCAAGCTCAGCAAGGACTTCCTCAGCATGCTGGGCGTTGCATTCTGCCAGAACAACCAACTGATGGGAGTGCTGCCGGGTAGGGCTCGGGCTCTGACTGGGCCACGACAGCTGGGAAGGACGTGGGGTGTACACACCCCCAAGGCCTTGCACCTCTCCATTCATCCATACTTCACCTGTCAGCATTCCATTAGGAAAAAAATAACAATCTATATCGACTTTGTTCTATCGTCTCCTTTCAGATTTTCAGGAAGAATGCCAGGAAATCCAGACCTTGCTGAGATCGCTGAGGCTACTGGACTGACTGGAAAAGCCCTGCAAGAAGGAGCTTTCTTCACTTTTCTTTTGTTTTAAGCAATTTTAAGGAAAAAAAAAAAAAAAGAATTGCTTTTTAATCTGTTCATTGCTTTTTAATCTGTTCATTGCTTTCTATGGTGGCCAGCTTGCAGGGGGGATGTAAAAGAGGTTATGGGTTCAATGGAGCAGACTTTTAAGGACCCAGGAAGGCGTGGCTCTCCTGTGGGTCCATGGCACATCCCAGCCCTCTTTGGGCTTTCCCCCTCGCTGACCTTGGTGCTTGCTGGAGCTGCTACCACTTGTGGCCATGTGTCAGGGAGCAGGACAACCAGCGACGTGTATGTGATTAATTGCAACCATCTGAAACGTTCCTTGTAGGTCAGGTGTAGTTTTTTTGTACTTTTTTTTTTTTTTTTACAAAGGTGAATGCTTTTCCCCAGTGCCTTTTGGTTCTCAGGTAAAAGCCAGCAGAGTCAGATTGCAGCCACGCACAACGAAACGGGCTGCGTGGTGCACGGAGAGACACCCAGGGAAGGGTAACTCTGCTGGAAGTCCTTTGCCTGAGATCTAATAAAACATATAAGACAATAAAAGACACAGCGTGGTGCCAGAGTGCGTGTGGTGCCATAGCACGGTGTGCAGCAGCGCCGTAGGGCCCTACAGGGACACATCACAGTGCCATAGTGCACAGCAGTGACACAGGGCACAGCAGTGCCATAGCACGGAGCAGTGCCCTAGAACGGTGCCCCCGCCCCATGGCCTCTCCNTGGAAGGGGGGGGGAGCAGGAGGATGGACCGCCCGGGGCGACTGCGTGGGGGTCGATGTGTGCCCGCAGCACAGGGGAGCATCCCGCAGGGGGATGCTGCTGGGCGAGAACCGCGGTGCTGGGATGTACGAATGTGATACTCCCGGCTCCAGCCCGCCCCCACTCTGCCCCTCGTGCCCCGCAGGAAGCGGGAGGATGGAGAACAAGGCCATGTACCTGCACACCTTCAGCGAGAGGGAGAACGGCTCCATCTTCGAGGAGCCCTTCGAGGGCAGGAACCTCTCCAAGCTGAACCTCTGCGAGGATGGTGAGTGTGCACGCTGCATTCCGGGGCAGGAACCCACCGAGCTCAGAGCAGGGAGTTCCCCCTCTGCTGCAGTTCTTTGGGAGAAGCACTCAGGGAATCCCACTGCACAGAGCTCCCTGCGCCTCCTCAGCTCTTTCTGGTCCCACGTGGGGATGAATGCTCTTGTAGGATCTCGATGGGTTATGACGCTGACCAGGGCTGTGCTCGAGGTGCTCCTTTTACTGGGGAAAAATTGAACTTCCAGCTCTCCTGCGTGTGTTTATGACCCGGGGTGCCCTTTTCCTTTCCTCTTGGCACACAAAGCACTATCTACTTGATCCTGGCTTGGTTCCCCATCACAAGATCATGTACCGTGGAACAACCACCCCTGAAGGAGACAGAACATTGCCTATATCAGTGATGCCTTCCCAGGCTCACACATATGGGGCAGCCCAGGGATGTGATGGGCAGCCTGAGCAGGCTGCATCCAGGCACTGCCAAATTGCCATTCAGATGCTCACACTGTGCAGGTGGCTCAAAGCAAAAAGAGCCATAGTGTCCCCATGGTGTTCTCCTGCCCTCCAGCCCTCGGCACGGGGACAGCTTTGGGTTCGTGGGGTCATGTCCTATGGCACGAGATGCTGTGTCACTACTTACGCCCGATGTCACCCTGCAATGCTCCCCCTGACCCCGCAGCACGTGGACCACCCCAGCAGACCTCAGTGCTGGCACAGAGCAGGAACTGGAAGGGTTGGAGCTCTCTGCAGCCAAGCCCTGGCTGTAGCACTGTGCAGCGGCATGCTTCCCCATGCACAGGATCAACAACCCCTGTGTCTCCAGGGCCAAAACCTCTCCTCCCTTTCTTGCTCTACGCACAAAACTTGCTGTGAGGAACTCCATCCCCACCCTCTGTTGTGGGATCCAGGGGATTTTAATTGTGAAGCTTTGGTGTGAGGCAGGGCTCATCCCAATGTGAGGATGAGGAGGGATGCATGCAAACACGCTCTCCTATTTTGGGGTAGCAACACAGGGACCTCCAAATGGGGCTGGGGATGAACCCTGCTCTCAGCCCCCACCTTCTTTTGGGGCCGGGCAGAGTGCAGAGCTCGGCTCCCCTGGGGATGGGCAGGGGAGAAATATTTGCTTTTCCCCTTGGTTACGGGCCGGAGCACAGCCCTGGGCTGCTCGTGTGGCGAGCAGGGAGGAGTGGGTGGTTCAGGGCTCAGGGCCAGCTCCTCCCGGAGCCTCCCAGGACCTGATATAAGTGTTAATGTCAGAAAAATATTGCAGCTTTGCTCATTATGAAACCCTCGGCTCCATCTGTTTGGCCGGTGACAGCATGCCCCGAGCAGCAAATGGGAACCTCATGCGGGTAATGAGCTGCACGCTGGAGGGAGGGAGGCTGCCGGGAGGAGAGAGCTGCCCTTGCACCTTCCGCTGCTCCGGATGCCCTCAGACCTTGGATCCCATGGGATCCTGGGGTCAGTCAGTGGGACTGCAACAGTTCATCGTCTCAGAGCCTGGCTGAACCTCTCTCTGCTATAAAAATGCTCCAAGTTGAGCCCTACTGCCAACACTGCCCTTCGCTGGCTTGAGGTTTTCATGATAGCCTCGAACTTGGGCAGAAGGGACTCACTGCTCATGGCTGGGGAAGGCGTGGGGTGCAATGGGATTGCAGAATGGTAGAATTATTAGGGTTGGAGAACACCTCTAGGAGAAGAGGACAACCCAGCTCCTTGTCCCTCCTATCCCCAGCTCAATCCCACAGAGTGCCCATAGCTCAGGTGAGTGGGATGGGGCGGGCTCCCCAAGCCCCACAGGGTTGTTCCGTGCTGGATGCATTGCTCATGGAGATGGATGAGTGTGGTCCCCTCCCTGCTGCGTTTGGCTTTGGGACCACCATGCTTCACCCACTTCAGTCTTCCTGCCAAATGCATCCAGTTGGGTGCACCAGAGGGCTGGGAGGGGGCAGGATCCGGCCAGCACTGATTGCTGCATTGCTGACAGCATCATGACAGCTCCTGGAGATGACAGACCCACGCTGGCTGGGTGCTCCCCATGATGCCCACTCTGTCCCCAGGTGCTGGGCACAGGATGAAGGCAGTCGGGCGCTGTGGACGGCTGGGCTCCCTGGCAGCACTCAAGTACGCAGTGCTGGGGCTCTACCTCCTCGTCTTCCTCATCCTCGTTGGAGTCTTCATCCTCGCAGGTAAGGGCTGAGTGAGGGGCCAGGCTCCCACGAGCAGGATGGGATGGGGACCTGCTGATGGCATCCTTCCAGGGGATGGGGGAATGGGGATAGGGATGGCCGTTTGTGAGGCAGGGACCCTTCCTTGGAGGAGCTCAAGGCTGGGTTGGGTAGGGCTGTGGGCAGCTTGTTCTACTGGAGGTGGCACAGAACGGGCTCTGCATGGCCCCCAAGGTGTGCTCTCAGACACAGGGTTTGATTTTGGGTGGTGCTATGTGAAGCCAGGACGTGGGCAGTGACCCCCGTGGGTTCCTTCCATCTTGCTGTGTTCTATGGAGCCACCATGGACTTCAGGCTCCCGCTATGCACTGCAACCTCAGCCCCATACACACACCCCATGTCTCTGCCCTGTGTGTCACTGCTGCTTTGTGTCCTCCCTTGTCCCAGAGCCCTGGATGCAGTGTGGGAAGCAGTCTGTATCCTTTTCTATGGCCCTTCAGGGCAGGGGGACCCCAACAACTATCATATAGGGAATGGCTTGGGGTGTAAGGGACCTCAGAGATCACCCAGTTCCAACCCCAACAAGCACAGGAATGCTCCAGGACACGGACAAGAGATGCCACCCCAAGGACCATCCCTTTGCAAAGGGCAGATTTTGCTTTCCGTGGGCTGAGGAAGGGACAGCAAAACTTTTTGCTGGAATTTTGAAGCCTCTCCCACTGATTTCTTGCATTACATTGTTTTAATGTTGTTTTTGGACCGAGAAACCCCACGCTGGGGATGCCATGAATTGTGCAAAGGGCTCGGGACAGGCATGCTCATCCTGGTCTGAGCCACAGCTGTTTGCTGAAAGCAGCTCCAGCAATAACAGGAATGGGATCATGGTGTCTGATAGAGGCAGGGAGAGCTGGAGGTGGGGCATCTTCAGGACCTCATGTCTTGCAGTCCTCTGAAGGCACCAAGATCCCAGCTCTGCCCATGAACCAAGCCCCAATTGCCTACTGGGAGGGACAGCCAAGCCCACCCCATGCCTTGGGGTGCCCAGCATCAGGCTCAGCCCCTCAGCATCCCACTGAGCTGGGAGCTGGCAAAGGATAGAAAATGAGTAAACAGCAAAAAATAAAATAAAATACCTTGAACCACTTAGGAGCCAGGGAAACAGGATGTTTTGGGTGAAAAATGTTACAAAAAAAACCCAAAACATAGGAGGCACGGTGCTTTAAATGCAGCCTGCTTTTAATATCCTCTTTTGCAAGAGGTTGTTGCAGCAGTTTTCTGGCTGGGATGCCCCTGGGATGCACACTCCCTCCTGCTTGGCTCCTCCAGGCACCGGCAGAAAGGCAATGTGCTGAGGCACGGAGAGATCAGTGGGGCTGCCAAGGGGGAATGGATTGCAGGGTGTGATCAGCCCGCAGGCACGCGCTGGGGTTGGGGGCACGTGGCTGGGGTTACAGGATCAGAAACAAGCCTGAGCCCTCCTCGTGCCCTAAAACTGCACAGAGCCTGAGCTGGTGGCACTCTGACGGGCTCTGCTCTTGCCTTTTTGGCTGGTTGAATCCCAGCACTGCAGCTGACTTCTGCACGCACAGATTTGTGTTGTGCTGCTCCAGCCTAAAGCGTGGCTGCTGGCACTGCTCTGTGCAAGCGGGCACCCAGCCCTGTGCTGCTCTGCAGGGCTCGTTAGGGCGCTGGGCACATCGCTGCAGGCATCCAGGTGGATGGACCTACACCCCACTGCCACAGAGCAGGGCACAGCAGCACATGGGTGCTCCCAGAGCAGGACCTGGGGTTGGGGAGCCGAGCCAGGAGATGCTGGGGACAGCAGCCAGAAGGATGGCGTGTCCCAACAGCACAATAGTGGGAAGGGAGCAGCTGCTCACCAAGCCCTTTGGGGACCATGAGCTCAGCCCCAACGCTGCCAGGCCTCGAGTTGGAGCTGGTGGCAGGGTGGTATTTGGGGTGGCCTTGCCAGGTGCTGTGTTCATGTGTATGGTTGCACGGGTGCGTCTGTGCTGCGTGCATTTGTGTGGAAGCACTGTGTGCATGCAGCTGTGCTCTGTAAGTGTGTTTGCACGCATGCTTGCACTAGTGTGTCTGTGTGTGCACATGAACAAGCTGCGTGTGTGCATTTGTGCGCGTGCTGCAGGCTCTCAGAAGCTCTGTCAGACACCCACCAGCTCCCAGGTCCAGCCTTCAAGCAGACAAAAGCAAACAAGGAGGGGGCTGTGGGACCAACACACCCATGTTGTGCTCCTCTGGCTCAGCCCAACGCCTGCAGCTTTGCCTGATGAGTGGTGTCACATCCATCCTCATTACTCACAGCCATTCCCCTCCCTTCTGATGGGTCAGGATGAAGACTTGCCCCGTGCTATCAGGCTCAATGCTTTCTGCCTTTTCTTGGGACAAAGCTTTTTCTTTCCCATCCGCTCCCCTATACCAGGGAAGGAGCAGCAGTGATGGGACTATACTGGAAGCAGTGGATGACAGCACTGGGGCTGTGGGGGCACGGGGCTGCTGGCACAGGGCTGCATGCATGGGGAGGTGGGATGGGAACTGCACACGGCACACAACGGACATGTTGCCTCTTGCTGTCTGGAGCTGTGAGCTCCAGGGCTTCTCATCACTTTCCTCACTGCTGGAGGGAGATGTGGGGCCTAAGGGCAGATGGAGGTCCCAGCTGGATGGTTTCCTTCCCTCCATCCCTACCTCCACCTCTCCATCCTCCCATCCCTTTCTCTCTCCTTCCATCCTTCCCTCCATCTGTCATTTCCTTAATTTCTCCATCTCTCTTTCCATCTCTTTATCCCTCCATTCTTCCTTCCATCCCTTTCTGTCTGCCTCACTCCATCCTTCCTTCTATCCTTCCATCCCTCTCTCCCTCTCTCCTCCTCCACAGGGACCACGAGCCAACCCACTGGGCTGCACCACAGAGCAGAGCTTTGTGTTCCAGCCAAGGGAGAAACCTGGTTGTTAAATTAAAATTAAAACCTTAATGGAGGAAGAAGCAATTTGGAAATCTGTGTCTGGGGAGGGATCTGTGTGTGCAAAGGGAAGTGGACACTTTTGGCAGCCAGTTGGCTTCAGGGAAAGGCACAGAATGAAACTGCTCAGCCTGGAGCAGGGGATCCCACCATGGCCATAAATCCTTATAGGAGGTGCAAGGGGAAGTGGCTGGGCACTGTTCAGGACACTGGGCACAGCCTGGAGCCCAGGAGCTCCCCTCTGCCCATCAGCAGCACTGCTGTGCTGGGCAGGTGCCAAAGCCCTAGCACAGGGAGGAGAGAGGTGTGGGGGCTTTTCCTGGGGGATCTCTCACAACCCCCGGCCGTGGTGCTGGGCACCCTACTCTGGGTGGCCCTGCTTGGGCAGGTTGGGATCAGAAGGAACCAGGGGAGCCTTCAGCCCCAAGCAGCTTCAGGTTCTGGGATGGTAAGTGAATGGGTGGGTGGATGGGTGGATGGATGGATGGATGGATGGATGGATGGATGGATGGATGGATGGATGGATGGATGGATGGATGGATGGATGGTTGAAGCACCACAGAATGGGGGATGCCCAAGCGCTATGTGCACCTTTCTGCCAGGCCCTGTCTCCTTGGAGTACTTCCTGATGCCTCCCTCTCTTCTCTCCCTTGCAGTCTCCAGGCCACAGACTTCCCCTGAGGATCTGAAGGTGTTGATGGGGAATGTGAACCGCCTCAATGAGAGTTTCCGGGACATGCAACTGAAGCTGCTGCACCTCCCACTGAAGGGGGATGTGATGGATCACATCTGGAGGCTCCAGGACCTTCTCCAGAACCACTCGGACTCCTTGTTCCTCATGACGGGCTCTCTGCAGAAGCTGGAAGGCCTCCTGTGGAGCCTACAGACCCAGGCTGGCCAAACTGATAGGGCCGTGGCCAACCTGTGGGACAGCCTGACCCAGCAGGGTGACGCAGCCCAGCAGGAGCTCTATAAGCTCTCGGTGGAAAGCAACAACAGCCGGCTGCTGCTGCAGCACCATGAGCACCTCCTGAGCCACCTGGGCAGCCGGCTGGAGGGCCTCAGCGAGCAGGTGACAGCCGTCAGCGGGGCCGCTGACACCATGAACAGGACCTTCTCCTACGACGTCAACGTCCACCACAGCCGCATCCAGGACCTGCAGGTGCTGATCAGCAACGCCACTGAGGACGCCCGGCGGATGCGTCTCATCCACATTGCCATGGAGGAGCAGCTGAAGCACGAGCTGGCCATCCTTGGCAACGTGACGGAGGACCTGCGGCTCAAGGACTGGGAGCACTCCGTTGCGTTGAAGAACATCTCCATCATACGGGGTAGGCTGAGACCCTTGTGTAGGCAGCATCCTGGTTGATGCTAAGGATCACAGAATGATTTGAGTTGCAGGGGACCTTTAAAGGCCATCTGGTCCAACTGCCCTGCAATGGAGGTGTCCTTGGTGCTTTGGGTGGCTCTGGTGGCATGGGGATGTCCTAAGGGGATGTCTCAGGAACATGCACCAAATCCATCGCAGAACCATAGAATCGTTGGGGTTGTAAAGGAAGTCTGAAGAATATCTGTAGTCCATCTAGATCTGTGTGGTGTTCAGGTGTTTCCAACACCTTGGGTGCTCTGTCGCTGCCCCTTCAAATTGTCTCTGGTTCACATTAGGGAGCTCCCAAGATTTTCTCACTGGTGAATCCTCTGCCAGGTCGCTGCTGACCACAAGCCAGACTGAGTGCAGCAGACAGAGGGCTTTGTGTCCTGCTGCAGTGGTCAAGCAGGAGGTTTCCTACCAGGTACCCTCACTCATCACCCATCACATCACTTGCTTCAACCACGTATCTTTATCAGATGTATCTATTATGGATACCACAAATAAGATGTTGGAATACACAAATACCACAAATAAGACGGAGGAAATTTTTCATTCGAAGGGTGGTTAGGCACTGTCATTACTGCCCAGAGAAGTGTGGGTGCTCCACTCCTGGAGGTGCCCAAGGCCATGGGTGGGGCCCTGGGCAGCCTGATGTAGTGCCTGATTCAGTTGCTGGCAACCCACCCAATGGTCTTTGAGGTCCCTTCCAACCCAAGCTGCTCTATGATTCTGTGATCTCCCTTTTGCAGGTTTCCCTTCCCATGTTCTCCTCTACCACCTGCTTGCCCATCCCAAATAACCAACCCATCCTCTCTTAACCACTGCCTCTAATTTTGCAGAAATTAGTCTTTTTCTTTTGGTCAATTATGATATTATTGCCTTAGGCAATGCTATTTGCACACCCAGTATAGAGGGACCCTCCTCTTGTTGCTCCTCAGACACATTAGGGGCAGATGGGTTTTTGCTGGATGAAACATAAGCAGGTTCAGTGGGATCCAATTCACACCATCTCCCAATTCCAACCTCCTCAGTCCATGATGAGCATTTTCCCGGCGCTCCTTGCCAAAATACCAGATGGGCAGTGCAGGCTGCCAAGGCACTGGATCCATCTGGCCATCAGCTGAGCCAGGAGGGGACAAATGTGGCTTTGTAGCATCTGGAGCTGCAACAGCTTCAGCCACCCAGCAATAGAATCATACAACTGTAGAATGGTTGGGTTGTACGGCACCTTAAAGATCATAGAACCATGGAATGATTGAGTTGGAGGGAACCTTGAAGACCACAGAGGCATAGAATGGTTGGGTTAGAAGGGACTTTAAAGGTCATAGAGACATAGAATCATAAAATGATTGGGTTGGAAGGGATATTAAAGATCATCTAGTCCCAACCTGATGTGAGTAGGGATGCCACCGACTAGATTAGGTTATCCTCTAGGAGATGCTGTAGGGGCTGATGAACCACTGGTCTCGCTGTGGTGGGGACAGCTCTGAAGGATGGAGTCAGCTGAAAGATCTCTGTCCCCAAGGACTGTGTCTGACCACTGGCATTAGGGAAAGGGAATGTGAGACGAGTGCAGCATGTCTTGTCCCCAGCTGTGTTCTCCAAACTCCAGCTCCTATGGGGGCGGACACAGTTGATAGTTGCCCATGGCCATCCTCCATGAAACCTTGTGTGATCTTCACCTGTCCATGCCCTTGGACTCCCTGATGTCCCATGGAAGGCTATCTGGGATTGTTGGGTTGGATTGGGTTGGAAGGGATATGGATGAAATAGCATAGAATAGGATAGGATGAGATAGGATAGGATGGGATGAGATGATTATGATGAGATAATGCTGAGATGGTGGAAATGCGGAGATGAGGAAAAGGAGAGGCGTTGCACTGCAGCAGCTCCAACCACCCCTCCAAGGGGTGCCCAGGATGAGTGTATGATCAGGATTTGGCCTCCATCTTGCTCTTTCAGGGGACAGAAAATCAATGGCTGTACATAGCACCACCTGTTCATGCATACATGTCCTTCCTATTTCTTAGTTTTTTGGCTCATCTGTTCAGTTTTTCCCAGGAGACCTATCCCCCTGGCAGGGTGTCCATGTTTTCGCATCACTCCCTGCATCCCTCTGCCAACCTCAGCACACGTCATCCACATGGCAAACCGCTGGGCACCGCTCTTAATTTCTTAATTCCTTAATTTCTTAGTTTCATAATTCCTTAATCTTACTTAGGACTACCGACTGCCCTGATCCTGGCCCTAAGGGATGTGGTTAGTGGGCACGGTGGTGATGGGTCAACGTTTGTACTCAGTGGTCTTAGAGGACTTTTCTGACCTCAATCATTCTGTGATTCTATGATCCTGCATCACCACCCTGGCTGGACATTTTCTGTACAGCTGTCAGATTGTGGCTTTTTGGGTTTCTAGGAAAAACAGAGTTTTATGGTTTCCAATTATCACCCTGGCGTGGCAGGACAGTGACCAAATGACCCTCCAGGCCTCTCTCTGCCCTTTTTTTAAATCATCCCATGAATCATTTCTTTTCTGTCCAAGTTCTTCCAGCAGATCCAGCCCATAATTGTTTTCAGCTTCATGGAATTGGCCCCTTGCAGGCTCTGTCACTGCTTGGACTTTCTGCTCTCTCACAAGAAAAGCGATCACCAATGTCTTGTTCCCAGCCAGGGGTGATGTCTGTGCTGTAAATCCACTCCTAAAGGTTCATCTCAGTATTTCCAAAGAGCATTTAAAAAAAATATGTACAATATATAACAATATATATTGTTATTATTATTTATGATTCCTTTCCTGGAAGATATTTCAGTGGAGATGTCACAAATTTTGCTCAAAAGGAAATTCCAGCAAACCAGTTTCTTTTCAGGTGGAACTACGAGGTGAAGGAAGAGGAAAATCACGATAATACTTATGATAATTATATATATATATATATATATGAACAAATCAGCTGAGGTCAGTGGAGTCGCTATGGTACTTTAACATGCAGAGGACAAGGAACAGGGCTGTTGGCAGTGTCCCTCACTGTCCTATATCTGGAGCTAAAAGACCCCATGTGCATACAGAGAGTGCTCTGTGCATTGCTGCAACCAACCCCATTGTGTTCCAGGGCCCCCAGGACCCAAGGGAGACCCCGGCCATGAAGGGATGGAGGGGGAGCCTGGCCGGCCCGGCCCACCCGGCCTGCGAGGTAAGGTCTCATGGGGCAGCCCCATGGGCTCCTCCCCTTGTGGAGCACTGATGCTTAGGGACTTTCCATAAGATGCTTTTTTCAATACCAAGAATGCTCTTTTTTTTCCCCTTCTTAATTCAAACCATTGTTTTCGAGACAAATTCAATTTAAAATACGAGAGAAGACCCCCACATACCCTGAGAAACTGGACTCGGCGTGAGCCTGGTTCTCATTTTCAGCCCAACCCAGAAGTGGTGGGTTTACATCCAGAATGAGGATGCACAGCAGTGCCAGGATCCCATCACCCTGACCCACGTGGGGCTGCCAGTGTCACAGCAGAGGGGCTCCGAGTCCTGGATCCCACCCCTCTCCCCCATTTTAGTGCCCCATATCCCCATGGTGGTGGAAACCCAGCTGCTCTCCCTGGCGCTGGCTGCCCACACTCCTTTCACCAAGAGATATGTTTTTTTTATGCGCTGACAGATTCATGGCTGTTTTTCTTGGGCGTTACAAGCATCAGAAATACATCATCTGGTTTCTTTCCTTTTTTTTTTTCTTTTTTT
>VXAB01006137.1:0-54045 GCA_013399175.1 Odontophorus gujanensis | reverse complement strand
TTTTTTTTTTTTTTTTTTTTTTTTCTTTAAACAGAAAAACAAAACGATCTCTGGAGGGTTCACCTTCGGGAAGAACTGCTATTTTGGGCTCTTTCTCCACCTCACTTTTTCTGGTGCAGTTTTGGATGCAGTCGGGGTAAATCCCCATGGAACCACAGCTCTGCCCTCCTGCCCCAAAACCAGAACCCCACTGCTCTACCCCATTGGCACTGCACAGAATTCAGTCCCGATGTCTTTGGGAACCCAAGTTCTTCTTAGTGGCTTTTCCTTCCTCAAACCAGGGGAAAAGCCTGGAATTCCCAAGAAGTTCATCCCAAGAGGGGCACCACTCAGTGTTGAGGGTGGGGGGCTCCCATGGTGTGGTCCCTGTGCTGCCCCATGACCCCTTTGCTTCTGTCCTTACTCCAGGGATGCCTGGGGAGAGAGGACCACCAGGACCACGTGGCTTGAAGGGGGACCAAGGAGACATCGGCCCTATGGGTCCGACTGGGATGCGGGGATTCAAAGGTAAGGACCAATGGAATCAGGATCAAGGGTAAGGACCAGCCTCTGGGATGGGTGGGACATAGAATTATTGGGTAATTAAGGCTGGAAAACACTACTGAAATCACCAAGTCCAACCACCAACCCATCACCACCATGCTCACTAAACTATGGAGTCATTGCATTGGAAAGATTGTCAGGTTGACCAGAGCATCAACTTGACCTGCTGAATGCTATTCCTAACCCACATTCCTTAGTACCATGGGGGTGATGGGATCCATTAGGGGTTCTTGTGCATGGAGGGGCTCTGGGAGGCACTGCTATGGGGCCACAGAACGTCTGCTTTGGGATGGGTGAGCATGGGGATGCTCTGGGTGTGTGCACTTGGTGTGGGCATGAGTACCTTCCCTATAGGGACAAAGAGGAGCGAAGAGCTCTGTTTTATTGCTCCCTTCCTGACTCACTGTGGTTTGAGCATGGGAGGCACTCATGCACAGCAAGGCAGGGCACGCCCAGGGGACCTTTTAAAAGAAACTCCTCAATGCTGCAGCCTAAATCGGGATGGGTGATGCCAGCTCCCAAAACAGGATCTTTCCATCCCCAAAATGGAGAAGGCAGGAAGAGCCCAGCCCAGGGACGTAGCACCGCCCTGGCTCCAGCTGTCCCTTCTTGGGGACGACCCCATCCATGTTGTTTGTCTCTTCCAGCAGAAGATTTCTGCACCAGTTTCCTTTAGTGAAATGCCCACAGCCTGCTCCTGTTCCTCTGGAGCATCTTTGTGGTGACGGTGGTTGGATCAGGGCTTGTGGCCAGGCCAGCTGGAAGGTACCTTCCAACCTAAACCATTCTGGGATTCTAAGACTCTCTGGATCTATGACAGCAGGGAGGGCCATGGCTGCTCCTTAGCACCTGTTGGACTTGTTGACCTTAAAGGCCTTTTCCAACTTTAATGATACTACAATTCTATGAGCAGCCATGGTGTTGATAGGCTGACTTTGGGATTGATGATCCTGAAGGTCTTTCCCAACTTGAATGATTCTACAGTTCTCCCAGTTAGCTCTCTGACCTGTTTCCAGTGCCATTCTGCAGTTCAAGTCCCCTTGCCCAGGGAGACTGAGCACTTAAGCTCTTGGTTCTGGGAAGCAGAATCTTGGATGGCCCAAAGACAGTAGTGAAGTCTTTAATTAAATCTATATATACGTGTATATGGGGATTTATTGATTCTAGCTTGCATCTCCTTGCTGCTGTGAAGCAGTCCTGTATCTGGCAATGCCACCACTGGAGGGTCCCTCCTGTCCCACCCCTACTCCACCCTTCCAGGACAGATAGGTCCCGCACTGGAACAGCGCCGGGTCCCAATGAAATCCTAAATCCTTCATGATCAGGGGGCTTCACCCAATCCCTTCTCCAATAAATCATGGAACACATTGGCGGCAAGTGCTGAATTTCTACGGTTTATGGGATTCTCTGAAATTTATAGGAAACAGACCCAGGGTGAGGCAGTGCTCCAAGCCTCAAGCTTCAAGCAGAGGCACCAGGCTCACACCCCTGTCATGACCCCAACCCCAAAATGGGAGGAGTGAGCAACAAGGCTCTCCCAAAAACTCCTGGCTGTCCCTCCCATTCTAGGAGCTTCTCCCCAAAATTCCTGGGTCACAGCATTGGAGAAAAGTATAACAAACACTGCACCCTCGGGGATGGCTTTCCTTTCATGCCTATTTCCCCTCATTGCTATTTTCCTATCCTCGATGTATTTTCCCTCCAAATCACCCCAGGAAGGGATTATTTCCCTCATTTCCAAATGGGAAAAGCCATTCTGGAAAGTGAGCATAAATCACTTGTCTTCATGCTGTCCCAGGGAATGCTGTGCAGGGAGCGTGCCTGGGAGGGAAAGCAGTAAATAAACCAAAGATAGGGGGAAATTTGGGGCAATGAGAGATTCCTCGTCATGCAGGCAAGGCAAGGTTCTGCCCGGGACTAGATTTAAAGGGCAGCAAGAGCTGCATCCATCAAGGCACCCTAACGGCATCCCTTCCTCCATCCAGACCACTGAGGAACGTGGGTATGATGGGGGTGGGTTGGGGTTGGACTCGGTGATCTTGGAGGATTTTCCAATCTTAATGATTCTATGATCCTATGATTCTGCAAGTTGATCATAGACTCGCAGAATGATTATAGAATCATAGAATGATCATAGAATGATAGAATAATTCAGGTTGGAAAAGAGATCTGAGATCACCCAGTCCAACCCCAGCCCACCCCACCGTACCCACTGCCCACGTCCCTCAGTGCCACATCCTCATGGTTCTGCAGCACCTCCAGGGATGGTGACCCCACCACCTCCCTGTGCAGCTGTGCCACTGCATCACTGCTCTTTCAGAGAAGATATTTTCCCTAATATCCAACCCAAATATCTGATCTTCTGAACACTTCCAGTGCTGCGGTCATAGGGTCACAGATTCAAACTGGTTTCTTTGATCATAGATTCAAGTTCCTTACACTGAGATTTTCAGAACATGGCACTATTGCCCAGCACCACTGATGGCATTTCTGTTCCTTGAGCTTCACCCTCCCCCATGCATTGCCCCCAATGACCCCATATGATGCGCTGTAGGACCCTGCAGGGATTGCAGTGTGCACCTCAATTCTGCTCTTTGTGACCTCTTAACACTGAGACTTGGGGAGCCCCTTCGTTCCCCACATCATGGGTTGACAGTATGGCACTGGGTGGCTGTGTCCCAACCCCATCCCATCCCACCCCCACCTCTCTCCTGCAGCTCTCGGGGCTGCTGCCATCTGGTTCCCATCAGCAGAGCGGGCTGCAGGCAGCCTTCCTCCAGCTGACACAGCTGGGACTGCCCGGGGGAGCGATCTCAGCTTCCCAGAGCCTCCAAGTTAAAGGGCAAGAATTTCCTGCACACTGGTTTTTTTTTCATTGCTTTTTTTTTTTTTTTTTTGCTTTTATTATTATTATTATTATTTTTCTCCAAGCGTGCGTGTGCGTTGGTTGTTTTTCCTACAGGCAGATGAGGGAAGGAGGGCTTCTTGTTTTGGGGAGCAGTTCCAGCACCTCGCTGCTTTTGGTTCCTATTACCCCAAGGGGTGATTAGAGCATCACAGTCCCAACTTTTGGGGTCTCCTACACCTCTTACCTTTTATCTGTGCCCAGAGCAGCTATCCGTGGCCACAGAGCAGCTGGCACAGCATTTTAAGGGCTTTTCATGCAGATTTGGGGCTCTCTGGGTTTTATCTCTCCCGAATGGCTCTGGCTGGGCAGCAGTGGGAGATCACAGAGTCATAGTGTGGTTTGGGTTGAAAAGGACCTCGAGGATCGTCTCGTTACAACCCCAACAAAACCTTGTGCCAAGCTGAGGAGGCAGAATGGCTTTTGCTTGGGAAGGGATAGAAGGATCTGTTTTCTCTCAAATTTTCCACTTTCCACCAGCAAATCCCTCTTTTCCCAAGAGCAGCTCCTGCTTCAGCAGCCACTGCCTTGCTAAGGGCTGACACACATCTCCTTTCAGCGAGGCTGATGTCTCATGCTCTTTCTCTTCCCAGGTGATCGAGGACCAAAGGGAGAGAAGGGGGACCGAGGCAGTGATATGGGTGAGTGTCCATGGATATCATATCCTTTGCTGTTTTCTCCCCACAAGACATGCTGGGGATGGTCCCTCTGCTCTTGGTTTTGGTGCTATTTGCTCCTGATCCTCAGCATCCAGCATCGGCCAACTGGTTTGGCAAACCAAGGCAACAACCGTGGGGCTTAAGGGGCTGGGAAAGCATCACCAGGATGAACTGCAGAATCATTAAGGCTGGAAAAGATCTCCAAGATCACCAAGTCCAACCCAAACCCACCCCACCATGCCCACTCATAGAATCACTGAGGTTGGACCAGAGTTCCAAGTCCTACTGTTGACCCATACCCACCGTGCCCACTGACCCACGTCCCTAAAATGGGACATTGGCATATGGGATGGGCACATCTCATGCAGATGCAGCTGGAAGCTGGGTGCATGCATCATTCTCCCAAGCAAAAGGGATCTGCGTGGTCTTTGGGGTGGTTTTGCATCCTGTCCCCCCTCCCCACCAGGCAGATGTTCTGTATTAGAGCAGAGCTATCTCGGTGCAGCTGCAAAGACTCAGCCCTTGTTTTCACAGCCACCAGGATTTGTTTCTCCCCTTCAGCTTTTCCTGTCTTGTTTTGCTTTTGCTTCGCTGGGGAGGGAAGGGCAGAGGGGGGGAGTTGATGTGGTCGGAAGGAACTGGTGCAGTGAAAGCAAACACACACACACACACACAGGAAAAGATGAGAAATGATGACTTTGGGGCTTATTGAGTATGAGGCACTTGGCTGACACAAGGGGTGATGGCTTTAAATGAAAAGAGGGGAGATTTAGGTTAAATATTAGGAGGAAATCCTTCACAATGAGGACTTGGCACTGCTGCCCAAAGAAGCATTGGCTGCCCCATCCCTGGAGATGCCCAAGGCCATGGATGGGGCTTCGGTCTATGAGAGGTATCCCTGTGACAGGGGATCAGGCTGGATTGGCTGTGAGGTTCCTTCTGACCCAAACCATTCTGAGATTCTGTGTCCCAAGTACTGGGGCACTCTGAAGGTTCCATAGAGATCCACAGAGTTCTATTGGCATCCCACAGAAATCCATGGGAGGCTATTGGGGTGCTGTAGACTGCCATGGGGGTACTGGGAGGCCCATGGTGTGCTATTTGTGTTCTATTGGGGTGCTACTGCAGATCCTGAATGACTACTGGAGTCTCATGGGAGTGCTACTGGGAGGCTATTGGGTTCTGGGGGTCCTTATGGAGCTGTTTGGGTGCTATTGGGGTCCATGAGATGCTCATTTGGGGTCCATGGGGTGCTGTTGGTGTGCCATAGAGGTGCTATTGGGGTGCTTTGGAAATCCCATGGAGACCCATAGGGTTCTATTGAGATCCCATAGAAATCCAGTAGTGGGCTATTGGGATGCTGTAGGATTGCCATAACGCTCCTGGGAGACTCTAGGTCCAATAGGGTACCATTGAGGGGCTGTCAGGATCTAAGACAGAGTATAGGTATCCATAGAGTGTTAGTGGGGTGCTGTTGGGGTGCTATTGAGATTCATGGGGTGCTCAGTTGGGGTGCTACTGGGGGTCCATGGAGTCATACTGGATAGTACTGGGGGTCCTGAGTGGCTCTTCTGTTTCCATAGGGTGTTACTGGTGTGCTATTGGCGTGCTACTGGGGGTCCTGGGGGGCTATTTGTGTCCCAAAGGATGCTTTGCGGTACTGTAGGGTTCTATTGGACTGCCACAGGGGTCTGTGCTGTACTGTTAGGGTGTGTGCACTGGGGTCCACAGGGTGCTATAGGGGTGCTATTAGGACCCATGAGATGTTTGGTAGGGTTCCATGAGGTGCTACTGGGGTGCCATAGAGGGGTCCCATAGAAATCCATAGAGTTCTGTTAGGATTCCATAGAGATCCACGAGGGATTTCTATTGGGATTCTGTAGTGTGCCATCAGGGTTCTGGGGTGCTCTTAGGTCCCATAGTGTGCTACTGTATTGGGGTGATACTGGGGGTACCAGAGGCTATTGGGGTCCCACAGGGTGCTATTGGGATATTGTAGGGTTCTCTTGGTGTGCCATACCAGTCCATGGGGTGTTCTTGGGGTGTTGTAGGGCACTACTGGGGACCATGGAGTTCTATTGGGCTGCCATAGGGTCAGTGAGGTGCCACTGAATAGAGCCTGTGGCGTGCCATTGGGATCCTCAGCCCAGGGACAGGGTGGCCTTGGTGACAACCACAGCAACTTCAGTGGGACATCTCCAACACTACATCCCACAGCGACCCCCCGCCAACCTCCCCATCACCCCTGTGTCCCACCACGTCCCCCATGTCCCCTGATATCCCCTCCATCCCCAGCAGCCGCCGCCGAGGAAGGGCTGATCCGGTTGGCCAACGGCTCGGGACCCCACGAGGGCCGCGTGGAGGTTTTCCACGACCGCCGTTGGGGCACGGTGTGTGATGATGGCTGGGACAAGAAGGACGGGGACGTGGTGTGCCGGATGCTGGGCTTCCGAGGTGCCGAGGAGGTGTACCGCATGGCCCGCTTCGGCCAAGGTGAGCAGATGGCAGCGGGTGACAAACGAGTGACAACGCTGGGATGGCAGTGCTGGACAGCGCCAGCCCGGAGCTGTGGGAGTTTGGTTTGGAACCAAGCCTTTGATTTTTCAGCTGGACTTGGGGTTTTGATGTGTATATAAATTTTATTTTTTTTTTAAAGAATAACGAC
The DNA here is from genome assembly GCA_013399175.1 of Odontophorus gujanensis. NCBI lineage: Eukaryota > Metazoa > Chordata > Aves > Galliformes > Odontophoridae > Odontophorus > Odontophorus gujanensis. The sequence continues at coordinate 47,273 of VXAB01006137.1, read as the reverse complement.
AGATTTGAAGGCATTTTTAACAACACGATGGAAATGTCAGAAATGCTTTGGCGGGGCGGTACGGTGCCCTTTGGCCCCAAAGCGCCGGGTTGGGGCGTTTCTGCTGGGCCCTGCATTCCTCTGGGAGGGTTCTTAACCCCTTCTCCTGTGGCTGAGGCTGCCGTGCCTGCCCTGGTGGGGTCCCCTCGTGGGGACATCCTAAGTTCCAGGGGCTGGTGGCCTGTGCAACTTATGGGGGCCACAGAGGCAGCCCTGCAGGTGATGCCGTGCCCTGTGCTACAGCTGGAGAGAGTACAGGGCATGGAGAGCAGACATCTCTGTCCCCATTGCTGTCCTCATCCCTGTTCCCATTCCTCACCTTGTCCTCATCTTTGACCCCATCCCTGTCCCCATCCTAGTTCCTGTCCCCATCCCTAATCCCAGTCCCATTCCTGTTCCTATCCCCAACCCCATCATCATTCCTTCCCCATCTCTGCCCCTGTCCTCATACTCAACTCCATCCCCAGCCCTGTCCCCGTCCCTGCACTCATTCCCATCTCCATTCCCACTCCTCTCCCATCCCCATCCCTATCCGTATTCCTGTCCCCATCCCTGGCCCTGTATCATCCCTGTCCCAGTTTCAGTCCTCATCTCTGTCCCCATCCCCATCCCCATCCCCATCTCTGACCCATTCCTATCACTGATCCCATCCCTATCCCTATTCCATCTCCATCTCTGATTCCATCCCTGTCCCCATTCCCATCCTGTCCTCATCCTTGACCACATCTGTGTCCCCATCCCTGCCCCTGTCCTTATCCCCATCTCCATCCCTGTCCCCTAGTCCCATCCCCATCCCTGTCCCCATTATATCCCCATCCCTATCTCTATCCCTTTTCCATCCCCATTCCTATCCCCATTCCATCCCCATCCCTGATTCCATCCCATCCCCATCCCTGCACCTGACGCATCCCCTTCCCCATTCCTGACCCCATCCCCACCCCATCTTATCCCCAGCCCTGCAGCTGACCCCTCCCCATCCCGCAGGCACGGGCAGGATCTGGATGGACGACGTCTCCTGCAAGGGGACCGAGGACAGCCTGCTGAGCTGCAGCTTCTCCAGCTGGGGCAAAACCAACTGCGGCCATGCAGAGGACGCGGGCGTCAAGTGCGTGACGCCGTGACACGGGCACCGGGGACACCCGGAGCTCCTCACCTTCACTTCCCAAAAGGTTTTATTAGAGAAATAAATGCTTTTTTTTTAAATTATTATTATTTATCACGCTTCTCTTAGGGTTCCCAATTAGGATTCTTTATTCATATTCCCTGTTAGGGTTCTCTAGCCTAGCGCTCCGGTCGATGGATCCCACACATGGGATTTGGGGGGCTCTGTTCAGTCTTGATCCAAACGGGATTTTGGGACAGATAGTGGGGAAGGCAGTGAGGTGGTGGCTGGATGGGGGCCCCGCAAGGCGAGGAGGGAGGTGCCGGCCTGGGATGTTGAAATCGGAGCTCAACCCAAACTTGCGGGAAATAAGGGAAAAACATCTCGGATGTTTTCGGTGTGAGAACTGCCCTGGGCGGTAGTTGTGGGGTTAGGGAGGGGGACAGAGGGAGGGTTTGAGAGGGATGCAGAGGGGCAGGGCGTATCCAGACCATGACACCCGCGGGGTCTGGGGAGCTGCTGCCCCCGCGTGGCATTTTTGTAAGGACACGGTGCCCCAAGGGTTTGAGGACACTGGCAACACAACCCCGGAAGCCTGGGGACCCCTTAAAGGGCTGGGAATCCCATGGAGAACCCCCTGCAGGCTTGGAACTCTATGGAGATCATCGCCAAAGTGTATAGGGACCCCATAGGGATCCCCCTTAGATGTTGGAGACCCCACTGGGGACTCACTCAGAGGCTTGGGGACCCTATGAAGATCTCCCTGAGGGCTTAAGGACCCCACATGGACTACCCAGAAGGCTTGGGGATCCCACACTGACTCTCCAAAGGGTCTGGAGAACCCCATGGGAACCTCCCATCACTCAGAGGGGTTAGGGACCCCACACTGACCCTCAAGGGACCTGGAGACCTCATTTACAACTCTCCAGGGGCTTGGGGGTACCTGGACTGCACACTGACCCCCCTAATACTGTTGGAGCACCATGGATATCCCACACAGGCTTGGAGACCCCATAAAGAATCTCTTAAAAGGGTTGGAGACCCCATATTGACCTCCCCTCAAAGGGTCTGGAGACCCCCACGGAGAGCCCTCCTGCTTAGGGGCATGGAACAACATGGAGATCCCTGCAAAAGTTTTAGGAACCCCCCACGCTGATCCCTGAAAGAACCTGGAGATTGTACGGAGATCCCCACCCTCCAAAACCCTAAAGGGCTTGGGACCATATGGAGAACATCGGGATAACACACAGGGAGCCCCCTTGGGAGCTTGGACACCCAACAGAGAACCCCTCAGGAGTTTGTGGGACTCCAGGAGCTTGGAGATCTCATGGAGAGCCCCTCAAAGGGCTTGGAGACCTCACACAGACAACCCCCCAAAAAGTCTGCACAAGTCACGCGTACCCCACGAGCTCCCCTCCCCCTTAAAGGCTCCCACTTTAGACCACGCCCTCTTCGAATCCCGCGCACCACAGACCACGCCCACACGCGAATAAAGCCACGCCCCCTAAATCCGCATTCCGTTACATGTTGTCCACCCGCGGCCACCGTAGCGGAAGGCTGAAAAGGGGGCGAGGCTCCCGCCCGCGCTGCATTCAAACGGCGGCGGCGGAGGTGGAAGGTGGCGGTTGGTGCGGGTCTCACACACAACCTTTCCTCCTTTCGGCCTCGTATCCTACACAGGCTTCTTCATCCTGTCCTCTGGGCGTCCCCGCTGTGGGCTATGTGGGCTGGGAGAGTGGGAGGGAGGGTCTCGCTCCCTCAGGTGGGGATGGCACCGGAGCCCAAATCCCAATGACTGTGGGCGGTGTCCGAACGCTCCTTATGGGGTGTACCCACGGCCCTGTGGGGCAGAGCCTTTCCCGAACCCTCCACGTGGCTCCCAAGGCGGCGATGGCAGCCAGAGGTCCCTTCAGGCGTTAAACCGTACAGCGGTTCCTTGGGGATTCCTTAAATTAAAGCCTGGGTGCCCGCGGGCTGCTGCCCTTCTTTGTGCTGGGGGTGTGATGGGGTCTCTGCTCTCTGCCTTAGAGCACAGCACGGTTTGTAGCCATGGAAGCCAGAAAATCTCAGGGCAGCCTGGACCAGAAGGAGAAATCCGGTGAGTTGTGGCATCACAGAATCGTAAGTGTTGGCACAGACCCCTCCAGATCGTAGGGGTTTGGGTTGGAAGGTATCCTTGAAGGTCACCCAGTTCCAGTCCCCCTGCTGCAGGCAGGGTTGCAGACTTCTACATCAGGCTGCCTGCTTTAAAACCTGTCCCTCTTGTCCTATTGTTGTGTAAAAGGTTAATTTTCTTCCTGCTTATAGTGTTGCAAGGGTCACAGTGAGATCTCCTTGGAGCTCTCTCACTGAACATACCCAGTTCCTTCAGCTTGTCTTCATAGGAGAGATGCTCCAACCATCTGAGCATCTCTGTGGCTCTCCTTTGTTGGGGGCCCAAACTTGGATGGAGTGCTCTGGATGGGGACTCATAAGGGTGGAGCAGAGAGGGATCTAGCCCAACCTCAAAATGGTTCTCCATGCTTGTCTCCAGGCCCTGGAGACAAGTGCCTGGGGTTGATGTGTGATCTGACCAGTACCAAGCCAACTCCATCTAGCTGGGTTAGTCCAGAGAGAATAGACAGGAATCAAAAAGCTATGTCTTGTTATGGATGCCCCACCCCTACACGTGCCCACCACCATGGCTGGGGCTGTGGGCAGCCCATGGCACGGGTTGGGACTGGATGAGTTTTAAGGTCCTTTCCAACCGAAGCCATTCTATGATTTTGTAATTTAACATCAGTCTGAACACAGAACGTGAAACAAAACTTCACTGAGATCTGTCCTGCACAAAAGAAGTGGTGAAGTGACATCTTAGTGAGGTCTGTGTTTGATTCACTGAAATACTGGGGGAAAAGGAGGGGTTGGAAAGGAGCTCTTCTTAAATCTGAGTTTGCACCAGGCTGCTGCTGCCTGCTATCCCTGCGTGGGCATTCACTGGGCTGTGTTTTTCTGTTCTGCTCAAACACAGGGCCAGCTTCTATCACTATTCCTGCCTCCCCCTCCATGCAGAAGCTTGGATACGGCACTGGGGTGAACGTCTACTTGATGAAAAGGTACGTGAGAGGGACACAGTGCTGAGTGGGGCCTGGCATCTTCCTGCTCTCTAAATCAGGGATTAGGAAGCAATCAGGCTTTTGTGTAATCCCAGAGCAGTTTAGGTTGGAAGGGACCTTGAAGCCCACCCAATCCCAACCCTTTCCATGGAGGCACTTCTTTTGGGGGCTGCCCAGGGTCCCATCTATGGTCTTGGGTGCTGCCAGGGATGGGGCACTCACAGCTTTTTGGGCAGCACTGCCAGGGCCTCACCAGCATCTGAATACAGAATTCCCCCAATATCTAACCTAAATTAGTTTAAAGCCATTCCCCCTTGTCCTGTCAGTACAGGCTGGGTTGGCAGGCTATAGTTTATTTTAGCATTCTTTTTTTTTTCCCCTTTTTCTTCCTTCCATAAACTAAAGACAGATGCTCTCTGGAGTAGCTCCTTGGTGACTTGGGCAGCATTCATGGTGCTGCTTACAGAGTGGTACTGACTGAAACGTGTGGGTTTCCCCATACAGATCTCCCAGAGGTTTATCTCAGTCCCCATGGGCTGTGAAGAAAATTAGTTCCAAATGCAGCAAGAATCAGCAAAACATCTATCAGTCCAGACTGAACGAAGAGGCCAAGATCTTGAAAAGCCTCAAGCACCCCAACATTGTGGGTAAGTTTCCAGCACAGCCTGTGTTGCTCCTGTTCCAAATCAAGCTGCTGGGGCTGGTGGGTCAAAGAATCTCAGAATGGTTTGGGTTCAGAGGGACCTCTGTCGTGGGCTGGGTGCCCCCCACCACCTCAGGCTGCCCAGGGCCCCATCCATCCTGGCTTTGGGCAGAGATGAAGCACCACAGTTTTGTCTCATCTACAAGATGGGAACTTGGGAGTGCCCCTGGACATCAGATTTGGAGCAGAAAATGCCCTTTGGTGTTTCTCTGCTTGTTGAGATCGATGCCAGCTGCTGACATGGCTCTGGATGGATGAGTTACCCCACAGGAGAACTGCTTTTTTGTGGTGGGAGAACCAGAGAAAAAGCAGCACCTGTACCAGAGCTGTGCTTACTTAAGTCTTAACTTATGACCTCAAGGAATGGAGAGGGCACAGTGAAAGTGCAGAGGACAAACAGCACTTTGTTGAGATCTGTGCTATGTGTGGAATTGGGCTCTGGGTTCCACCATGATGGCACACCTTTGTTCCAGGCTAGGGGTGACAATCGAGGCTCTGTCAAGATCTTGGCTGTCAGTGGTAGGAATGTTTTGAGAAACTGCCTCGGTCTGTGTTTAATTTCTGCTCTTATCTCGTGCAACATCTCTGCTGGCAGTCAGGACAGCAGCTTTGTTTGACTTTCCTTTTATTTGTGCTTTAAACCACCTCAGTGTGGCCACTTGAATTACAAATGCCGTTAGCTAAGAGGAATTTTGTTTGTATCACTAAAACAGAGTGTCTTGATTCTGACAGGAATTTAAAAGCAAAGGTATTCTTGACCTTTCACGCTGCAAACAGTGCACTGCTTTTATTTTTTTCTCTCTCATAAAAAGTGCCATAAAATCGTTGACAGGATGAGACTTCTGCACTGTTGTTCAAAACTTTACCACTTAGTACTTTGTCTGTTTAAGGGCGGGAGTGAGAAGTGGAAGAAGAAGGGTTAAACACCCACGTGCACATTACCTTGTGAAGTAGTCCCAGTGAGAGAAGGGCTTGGCTTCCCCAAACCTCCCCCTGCCCTTTGTTTTGCCTCTCTGGCTCCTCATTGTTCAACTACAGGTGTCAGCCCTGCAGAGCTGCTGTGCTTCTCCCTCCCTGCTCTCTGTTCTGTGGAAATCAGGATCAGTCCCTTAACCTCTCACGGGGATGCAAAGCTGAGCTGGAAAGTGGATCTCTGTGTGAGCTTCCTTCCCTCCATACATGAAGTGTGAGACTCCTGCCCCTCCCTGGGGCCACACAGCTCTGCACGGATGCTCCTGTGGCTTCAGCTCCACACAGAGATGTGCTCTGAGCTCTCTCAGGCTGTGAATTTCATAGAGTCACAGCGTGGTTTGGGTCAGAAGGGTCCTCAGAGCCCACCTGACCCCAAGCCCTGCCATAGGGACACCTCCTTAGTGCCCAAAGCCCTGCCCAGCTCTCTAACCAACACAGTCTCTTTCGGAAGGTTACCGTGCATTCACCGAGGCCAATGATGGAAGCATGTGTCTTGTCATGGAGTTCGGAGGAGAAAAATCACTCAATGACTTAATTGAAGAAAGAAATGAAGCGTGTTTGGGCCCTTTCCCTGCTGCGACCATTTCCAAAGTTGCCTTGAGCATGGCAAGGGGGCTGAAGGTACGTTAACCACAGCTGTTCCACGTGGGGTTGTATACAGCAGAAAAATAAACTGCAGTGTGTGAGCAGGCCAGATGCCAGCAGATGGAGAGCAGATGCTGTTATGCTTTGTGTGAAGCACTGGTGCTTTTCTAACCTGGGTGCTGTGTGGACTCAGGTGCAAACAAGCCTCTCTCACTCCCAGAGCTTACAGAGTCATATTAAAAGTTGTTGGCACATGTGTCGTGCTGTCTCTGTGCTGCCTGCCTGTCCCTGCTGTGCCAGGCTCTTGCAGGAAGCTGCCCTTGGTTAGCAGTGGCTGCCAGCTGGTGCCACTTTTGCACCTCCTCCTGCTCAGACTATGTTTAAGGGAAAAGGGGAGTGCTGCAAGATCCTCAAAAAAGCATCAGGGCTGTCCCTGTGTGTGTTTGTCATCTGTTTGGGTAGCACTGTGTCAGGTTGAGCAGCAGCAGGAGGTATTTTTCATAGTGTAATAGAAGAACTAAGGATTGTACCTGCCCTTCACAAGCCTGGCTACTGACTTCCTTTTGTTATCCTCTAGCAGCAGCTCTATACAACTGGGAATTGCTGCAATAGTGCAGCAAGGTTGGAAAATACCTTTAAGCTGACTGATACTGCTAAGGCAGAATTCAGTATGGTATGTCAGCCTGGACACGAGGAGCAAAGATTTGGGATTGCCTATGAAAAATTCCCTCCCAGCTCTGCCTGCGACCTGCAGGGGTGCTTTGGGGAAACCTTCAAAGCAAGCAGAGGGAACAGGAGGGCACCACCCAGCAGACTCCCCAAAGGCACATTCCTTATGGTTTAGCAGGCATGGTGGTGATGGGTCAATGTTTGGACTTGATGATGTGGAAGGTCTCTTCCAACATTAATGGCTCTGTGATTCTGTCTGGGCACGGTAGTGCTGGGTCAATGGATTTGAACTTCGAGGTCTTCTCCAACCTTAATGATTGTCTGTAGGTGTTAACTGCTTCCCCCTGCCTCCTAGTACCTTCACAATGACAAGAAGCTGCTCCACGGAGATATCAAGTCTCCCAACGTGGTCGTTAAGGGTGACTTTGAAGCCATCAAGATCTGTGATGTGGGAGTATCCCTGCCCTTGGATGAGAACATGACCGGTAGGTCGGGCTGTGGGGAAGAGCAGCTGGGTGGCTGCCTAAGCCTGGCCACAGCAGCAGCACCAACACACCCTCGTGGGTCCTTGGAGGGCATTGAGAGCACAGTGTGGGGGTGAGGGGGCTCTTTGCAAGGCCCAGATTTCATCCTGCAGAGCTCGATGTCTGTCCCATACCCCTCCATGTTCGCCCCATGGGCAGCAGTGCTGTTGTGCAGGGGATGCTGGATGAGGCCCCTCAGGATTCTGCTGAGGCAATGCTGCTGCCAGAGCATAAAGTAAATGAATGTTCCTCGTAGGGCTGGAAGGAAGCATGAGCCAAATGCAAGCATTATAAAGGCTTCATGTAAATGAGAAGCAGATGTCTAATGGCGTCGTGGCTTGGCTGTGAACAGCAGGAATGTGTTCGGGTTAATTACAAGAACGCTTTTCTATGCTGCTTTACACTGTGCTTGGGCCTGCAACATCCTCATAACTTACCAAGCTGCTCTATTACATTTTTACTAGTAGCTGTTCCCTTTTATAAGGACCGAGAGCTGGAGGCAGCGCCCCAGTGTAATCTTCCAGAGAGGAGTGTGGTTAAAGCATCAATTTCCGGACTGATTTAACCATCCTCTTGTTCAGCCCTGATTTGGCTTTGCCTCCTCCTGGTCTCAAGGGGACAGCATACACTGCCAGCAAGAGGATGCTGGTCCTGAGCCCTGTGGCTGCCAGGGATCAGTGCACATTGGGCTGTAAAGTGCTGAGGGATTCCAGCGTTCCCTTCTGGTTACAAGCAGGGCTTGGAAGATCAGCGCTGAAAGAGAGGTTCTGGAGCAGCTGAGATTGCTGGCAGCTCAGGAATTTGCTAGGGAAAGCTGGGGGAAATGTGGCACTATCCTGCTTGTAACTGCTAGTTTGACCAGCAGGAATGGGGTGTGAGGGATCAAGTCAGACCTGGTGCTTCTTTCTCAGGTTGAAGTGAGCGTTTTGGCTCTCCCGAGGCTAGTTATGCTCACCGAGGCATTAAATTGAACAAAGTGGTGAGAATTGGATTAGTGTTTGAGTAAACTAAGCTGAACTGCATGCCAGGTGGTGGCTGATGGAGCCTGGTGAGCTCCAGAGCTTGGCTTTGTCCCCCTAGCGTGGTCAGTATGGCTGACCTGGGGGTGCTGTCTCGGTCCTACTCCTTCCCCAGGGCTGCTAGGCTGAGGAAAGAAAACAACCAGGTAGAAATGATGTAAAACCTCTTCCTTGCAGTGAGTGACCCCACGGTGCACTATATTGGCACCGAGCCCTGGAAGCCCAAGGAAGCTCTGAGCGATGATGGCGTGATCACTGACAAAGCTGACATCTTTTCTTTTGGGCTGACTCTCTGGGAGATGATGACCCTGTCTGTGCCCCACCTCAACCTGGACAGCAACACTGATGAAGGTTTGTTTCTGTATTTCCCACTATGGGCATGCAGGTATTTGAGGCAGCTGGAAAAGACTAACTGAAGTTTGCTGTGCCCAGGGCACACGGGGCCTGTACTTCTTCTGACAAAGCAAAGGGTGAAGTGGTTGGAGTTGATCTGGGTACTGCCTGCCTGCCCCAGCTGGGGTTTATGCCCTTATTGAGTTACACCAAGCACATGAGCCAGAGTGTGGGAGGAGTGGATGGGATGTGTGGGGTCAGATCTTTGACAACAGCCTGGGGGAGAGCTGTGTCCCAAAGCTAAAACCCGTGTGAGCTGGGCCAGGAGTGCTGGTACAGACCAACAAACTCGCTTGTTTTCCAACTCTGCAGCCAGCCAGGGCATTTTGCTCCAACTCCTGGTTGTCAGAACGCAGTGGCTCCTGGCTGCAGTCTTTACACCCAGCCAGCCCCACAGTCCAGCATCTTTCCTGATCTGTATTTAAAGTGTGAAAGCTGGGCTCCAAGGGCTGCCAGAGCCCTCAGATGTGTGCAGCTCACAGCACTGCGCCCTTCCTCATTTGGCTGATTGTTTTTTTTTAATCCAGATACGTCTTTTGATGAAGATGACTTTGATGAGGAAGCATATTACGCAGCCCTGGGAACCCGGCCAGCCCTGAACATGGATGAACTGGACTCATCCTACCAACAAGTGATCGAGCTCTTCTCCATCTGCACCAGTGAGGACCCCAAGAAGCGTCCCTCAGCTGCTCATGTGGTGGCAGTGCTGGAGGAAAGCTTGCCCCCAGAGCTCGTGGCCTGAACTGGGAGTGAGGCTGTTCCTGTAGTATGTATCCTTCTAGTTCCTGAAACCTGCTCTGTGTACTTAACAACAGAGCCTAAAGACATTAAGCAATGACCCATTTTAGCACTGGACAGCAGGGATTGCTAGTTCCAGAGCAATCCCCTCCAGCCTGCACTTAAGTTTGCAATAAGCTAAACAATCTGTACTACACTCCCATGTTCTTAACTGCTCTGTTTGTTAGTAGTTTAAAAACCTTTTCTACATTTGTGTTAATTCAATCCTGTTGGGTCGGTGTTCTTGTGACAGGTGTTAAATACATTTTCTTCTTTACCTTGGCTTGGAAGTGATGGTCTTTCTCCAGGGGCTGTGAATCCAGGGTGTGGGTGTCCCTGCCAGGTGCTGCAGGGCTGTGTCCTTGGGGTGGCCCCAGCTAGCAGTGGGCTACAGGATCATGGGAGGGGTTTTCTGACATGACAGGTTGTTGCATTAAATTCTCTACAGGTGAAAGAATGTTAGGGAAGGGGGGTAAGAAAAAAAAAATGCTGCATGTTTAGGAATTACCTGCACCTAGCTGGAGGTGGCAGCTGCACCACAGCTGGTCCTGCTTCCACGTGCAGCCCTTGGCAGTTTGAAGCTACTGCTACCTCTTGTATTTAGGAGAGCTTTGGAAATGTTTCCATACCCCTCTGTGCACAGAAAGTCCAGCAAAAGCATTTTGAACAGTTTATTGAACAAGCAATCTCTGCAGCACAATGCTGTGAAGGTTCCAGACCTCGTGCACTTGGAGGCTGAGGGAAATCCTGCCCCGTGTTGCTCACTGTAACACATCTCACACTCCTCCGTGCACAAATTTAGGGACAGCTCCCAGCAGGGCCTCTGCCCCAGCCCTTTACATTCTGCACACTCAACAGACAGTTCCAAGCAGCTTTCACAGAAAAGTGCACATCAAAACCCCCAACACCCACACACCGGGGAGGGGGGAAAAACACTCAGCTTTATATTAATTTGAACTCTTAAGGAAATAAAGTTATTTGTAATAAAACTTAAGATTTAGAAGGAAAATCATCCGCCCTCCCAGCAAGCTTCCTTGCATTCACAGCATCCCACCACCCCTGTACACAGGGTGACTCCATCCCACAAGTGCAGGAAGAACCAGCGCTCAGCAGGGAGCCAGAGCTCACCGGGCACCAAAGCGTTAACTTCTCAAAGCAACACAGCCATTGTGAGTGGCTCGAACTACTCACGACTCCTGATGGTCAGCAATTGCCGTAAACAAAGTTGTAGACGAGGAAGGTGGGCGTTTGGCAGTACTTGCTTGCAAACTGCTTGCCGTCCGGGGTGGGGTCAGAGAAGGCGATTTCCTCGGTGCTCAGGTAGCTGCCGTACATGAATGTGCTCCTGGGAGAGAAGAGAGCTGTCAGAGCCACGCTGGGACCCCGGGGAGCATCACCCCCGGCCCCTCTCTGCAGGGAGCTGACAGAGAACAGAAAGGGGTGGAAGGGAGGCTCCCCTTCCGAAGCTCTGCTTTCAGACAGCAGAGGACAGTTCACATCTTTGTCCTCCTGGAGCACGGTTTAATTAGGAATCAGGAGGCAATTTAAGACTGGAAATAAGGAGAATATAACACAGAACACAGGTTACTGAGGCCCTCCTGGATCAGGGCAACACCACCTATAGATGGAGTGGGAACTGAGCACTTGGATAATCCATTTTCAGAGTACTGAACTGTACATATATATAAATATATAATCCTGTTATAAATGCAGACAGGCATATGCATATACTTTCTATGCACATTTTTATTATGTACACAGTGAGTATATATTACAAATTAATGGCCACATACAGGCTCATGGACCAAGCTCAGCCTGGAGGCAGTCCCCACAAACAGATGGAGATGCTTGGTTGTTGTCTTTTATTTCACTTGATTCTATTTTTTTTTCCTTAAGTCCTCCTTCATGTTTTGCCTGAGCCAAACACACTTGAAAAGATCAGAATTTCCTGCCTGGAAAACACTTGGGTGTTTGGGTCCAACTTGTCCAGTAAAATAATGTAAAAAAAAATAAATAAATACTCTTTCCTAACAAGCAGAGTTTCCCTTGGAAATTCCAGTCCTTGTAGCTGTGTGTTCCAGTTACACTCAGCCATTAACAGCTTGGCTCACCCTTGTGTCAGATCTCAGACACACGTTATTTAAGTACTATATACACAGTGCCCCTGTCCACTTGATAGCCCTCCTCTGTGAAGATGGGACTGCAGACGTGCCCAGCCACACAGATGTGTAGAACCATAGAGCATCCTAACTCAGAAGGGACTCACAAGGATCACCGAGTCCAACTCCTGGCTCCACACCCGAACCCTATGGCTGAGAGCAGTGTCAATGGGGCTGTGCTCACCACCCTCAGGGGCAGACCCTATCCCTAACCCCCTCCCAACCCTCTCCTACGCAGCTCCACGCTGTTCCTCTGGCTCCTGTCACTGGAAGAAGCTGTATGCTGTCACGAGTCCTCTTCTCAACCTCCTCTGGGCCAAACCAACCCTGGGACCACCCTTTGCTGCAATCCCTTCCCTCCCTCTTCCAGCCCCATACCTGGCCACGTCCACCAAGCGCCGTGCGATGCTCCTCCTGCGTGCAGGGCTGAACACCCAGATCCTGCTGACCCCACACACTGCAGGCTCTGGCACCGTGGAGCAGCGCCATGCCCGGTGCTGCTGCAGGCTGTCCTGCCCGGGGCTCTGCTCAGTGCTGGGCTCAGACAGCACCCGGAAGGCCTGTTGGGACAAGCAGAGGCGTTGTGCTGCTCCCCCTCATGGACCAAGAAAGGCCAGCTTTACCTCCCGCTGCCTTTTACAGGGCAGACCAGCTCCCAAGCTGCTCAAACACTGGCTCTGCAAACCCAAATCCTGTTAGCAACGTCTCATGCTGATAAAAGCACAAGCTTTTCCTTAATTTTACTCTTCCTATTTTCTTACTGTTACCCTTCCCACCTGCTGTGAAAGGTTTACATTTCCAAAACACGCCAAGAGCCCCAGTTAACCAGCCTGTAGCTTCCCCCCCCTCCTCACGCAGTTAGCACACACCTGTTTGATTGTTTCAGCCACCAGGCACCCAACAATCATCTTCTCGTTGGACACAAACAAGTAGGTTTTGGTTTTGGCCGGGCAACTCAAGGCAACTTGCTTGAAGCCCAGTTCATTATCTACGATCTCCCGCACGTCTTCTGCCTGAAACAAAATGAGGGATGCATCAGGTACCAGCATTCTTCAGCTCAGTGTGAACCTGTTAGGAAGGAAGCTCATTTCCCCCCCTCCAAATAATCCTATGCTTACACAAGGCCAGGCATCACAAAGCAGCACTGAAACACTTTGCAGCTTTACCTGACACCAATGGCTCTCACTGTGCATGCAGTTAGTCTGGCAGGTTATTTTTTTTTCTTGTCATTTTAAAAAGACAAAAAAAAACCCAGTTTCCCACTAGCATTCCCATCTCCGTATTTCCCTCAGAGCTCACCCACCTCTCACCTGAACCCATCATCACGTTGGATTGCACATTTAAGAACAAGACCTTCAGCACGGGGAGCAGGACGAGCAACCTGCACTGCTGAAATGCCAACTGCCACAACCCCAGCTGTGGTCCCATCCCTGGAGCTGCCCAAGGCCACAGGTGTGCCCTGCACAGCCTGAGCTGGTGGAGGGCACCCAGACCACGGCAGGGCATGGGGCTGGGGGCTGGAAGATCCTTTCCAAAGCAGCTGTTATGTGATTCTGTGACCCCGCTCTGCTCTCCTGTAGGCCCTGTGCATTCCAAGCAATTTATGACTGTGTGAACTGAGGCATTCAGGGATCTGAGCCATGAAAAAACTGATCTACAACATAAACCCCAAAATAAACAAACATGTACCTTCTTGACTGCGTATTTTGGGTCATCTGGAAGAATCAATACAATTTTCCCATCCCAGAACTCTGCCACAACCCGTTCTTTCTTCCAACACTGCCACAGAGGGTGGGGGGGGTTAGGGGGGAGGGAAAAAAAACAAGTCAGTGGTTTAGCAAGAGAGGAAGTGATTCAGTGAAGACTTTGGCAGATGAAGCTGTAATTTGAACCACCTCAGCTTTCAGGAATAAAGTCAAATCACATTCATCAAACTGATGAACACAGTTGCTGGCACTGCACGCTACTTACACTTTAACCTCCCCTCTGGCTGACAAAATATTTGCCTGCAGCTGTCTCAACTTAATACCTGGATGATATGTGCTGCTTCCTCTTTACTCAGAGGGCAGTGAGGCCCTGGCACAGCAGCCCAGAGAGCTGCAGGCACCCCATTCCTGGAGGTGCTCAAGGCCAGGCTGCAGCCTGAGCTGGTGGGGGGCACCCAGCCCACAGTAGAGGGTTGGGATGAGATGATCTTTAAGCTCCCTTCTAACATAAGCCATTCTAGGATTCTCCCTTGTCTTTCAGAGATGTGAATGCAGCCTTACCACGTATCTGAGGCACTCGAGGAATCTCTCGTGGTATTGGATGTGCTGGGCTTCATCCTCTGGGCTGGCAGCTGTGTAGATCATGCCACACGACTTGCAGACCACAGTACCAAAATGCTTCTGTCCAGCATCCTAGTGAGGAACAGAGCTGGCTAAACATGAATGGCACATGCTCTGAAGGTCAAAACCATGTTTAGTTTAAGGAACGAGGTTAAGAATTGGTTACAGCAGCAATGATCACAGATTGACATATTTTGTTTCTGTTTGAATTTATGAGGAGGAGCACAAGGTTTTGCTTATTTGCAGAATATTCAAGACCACGTAGCATAAAATTGTTACACAAAGAATGCATTATTTGGAACAAGCCTTGAAGTAGATGGGTCAGCAACATGCTGAGTAAACGATGTAAAAGAACACCACAAAACCAAAGGAAAACCATATAGCCTTTTTTTTTTTGCCAGTCACCTAAAATAAAAAGAAATAATCACACAACTTTTTTCACAGCTGTCAGAACAAAAGGGAGAAGGAGCTGAATGCCATCTGTGCAACAGCAGGGTGGTGTCTAAGAGGTGACATGAAGTGAAGTTGCTTAGAACTTGTTATATTTCCCTGCACAGGCTGCAGAGGTGTACACTGGCTGGGCAGGAGCTCGTGGCCCACCAGCCAGCTACACTCAGGACAACAATAAGCACAGGGTAAACACTTCAGCTGTCCTCACAGTGCTGCTCTCATCTGGGTTTCCCTTTTCTGTGTGGCCATGTAGCCACCCAGAACTCAGATCAGTGCTCCATCCCAAAAGGCAGCAGCAGCAGCAGCAGGAAGGCAGATGTGCCTCAGAGCACTGTGCTCAGCCCTTGCTTATACATTTCCATGCTGCCTTGGCTGCTGTTTGCTGTTACAGTAGCCACAATGTGGTTTGTTTGAGGTTTACATGTAAGGAAATCTGTTTATTGCTTAGCCTCAAGACTTGTCTTATTTCCTTGTCACCAGCCACCCCAGGGACCCAGCATCCTTACAATGATCATCTGATCGTTGGAGTGCTTGGAGAGTTCTCTTGCCCTCTTGCTTTTCTGCACTCCTTGAGGCATTTTTGCAGGTGGACTGGATCCAAACGGAGAACTCAGTTCATCCAGCGCCCTGAAAATCATTTCAGAAAGATGTCAGTTGGTCACTCACACAAAGGTCACCTTCAGACACCCAGGGCAGGGCTGTAACTTTGATAACAGAACACCCCTGAACTGAGATACAGTGAAGGCTGCTGACAGCTGTGATGCCAGCTGCTTTCTGGGGAGCGAGGAGGGCTCAAGGCAGAACAGGAACTGCACAGCTACCAAACTCATGACTAAGCAGCCTCTCACTTCTTCATCCAGGATACTTGGGACGTTCCCACTAGCTGGAACTCAGCAGTCCCTTGAACAGCCAAAGGGATACAACAGGGGGAGACAGGGCTAGGCTGATGAAGCATGGGAACTGGGGGTAAAGAAATACATGCCCAGTGCTCCAGCCTTAAACCACGTCTTACTTGCAGCTAGGCAGTCCCACACAGGCTCAGTGCTTCCAGGAGCAAGCTGCTCAGCACTGGAAACCTCACACCCAGGTCTGGGATGCAAAGGAACAAAATGTCCCCTAAAGAGTCCTTTTGCTGTACTCCTATTAAGTTCAATACATAAACTTTCAGCTGTAAGCATGCATTTAAAACCATGCTTGGAGAGAACCACCCCCTTACTGCAGCTGTGAAGGAAGAGTTCATTGCCACATTCCAAGTCTCCAAAAATGTACCTCGTTCTCTGGGGCAAAGCACACCAAACCCACAGTCCTGCCAGTGGGCTGCAGCAGCTGAGCACTGCCACAAAGTGCTCAGATGGTGAACTCAGCACTCCAGCAGCAGAACAAGGCATGGAAAGCCTCTGTGTGCTGAATCACAGATAGCACTCAGAGACTCCATGCCAAAGATGAGAGTGGAGAGCACCAAGCTGCCCTGCTGAGCTTTGTAACATCCCCAGAAGAGCTCAGGGAGTTGAGCAGAATTGATGCAGCCCTGAATGACTGTGATTATAAGTGTGGCTGGCAGAGGGAACTCGTGTCTCACTGCACGACAGCTCAGTGCGTGCAGCTCATGACACTTGATTCAAGCTGGATTTGGGCAGGCTGTGACACAATGCAAGGACAAGGGTCCTGTTCTGCCATCTCAGCGGGAGCAACATCATCATGTGAGATCATCTTACACAGCTTCAGGTATTCCTGTGCTGTGAGGAAAGCTGATTACAAAGCAAAGGCAGCATCAGCAATGCTTCCCTCTCAAGGAAAAAAAAAAGGGAAGAAAACAAAAAAAGATTGATCTCCAGCTACTGAAGGGTTTTGATGTAGATGAAGAAGCTGTGGCTGAGATCCACTGCAACTTGTTATTCACTGCACAGTTTTCCTTCAGACTTCCATAGTATGGCATTTCTTCAGCAATCTCTTAGTGTCATGCAGTGAACCTTAACCCAAAATCACTTAAGTGATACACCAAACAACTTTATAGATTTGGGTGCTAAGGAGAAATTCCAAAGCAGAAACCTCACATAGGAAAAGCTTGTGTTCACTGGCTTCCCAAGAGACAAGCAGCAGATCCAAGGCTGATGTGCAGTTAATCACAAACACCAGGGTTTGCACATATTCCAGGGTTCCACTTGCACCACGGAAGGTATGTGGAAAGCCACATAAGGAAGCAAAGCAAATATTGCAATCAGATCTCACTTTCAACACTCCTCTGTGGCAGAGGGCTACCAAAGCTCAACGTGTTTTGGAAGGTTTGTTTTGGCTCAATCAGAAACGATTTCAAGTTCTGGGGGTTGTGCGTGTGTTAATGTCCACAATAAACAAGGCTCAGAATGTTTTGATTGTTAACAAAACGTATCAAGGAGTTGATTCAGTGTGGAAGAGGGATCAGCAGCTCTGGTTCTTGCATGGGAAAACAAATCTTTTTTCCATTGGAAGTCTCAGAGTATGGCAGGAATTAATTAAGGAAACAAACTAATCAGAAGCACAGACATCAGTTAGTACAATCACACCTTAGCAGTACAGTGAGAGGCACGGATGCTGGAAGTCATCTAGCAAGGAGATCATGCATTTTACAGCATCCAAAAGCAAACTTTGCATGCTGGTGCTCTATCCACATCCCACTAAACACGAAACACAGGCAAGTGGAATTCTGAAAGACCCACTCAGGTGGGGAAGGGGAAGAGAAGCAGATGCTTCTGTTAATTCTCACCCGTTTCTGTTAGAACTTCTGTCTTGCCTTTTGCACCTAGATCAAAAAGGACAAAAGCTTGAGTGCTGCTACGTGACAGCTTCTCAAGACAGCAAAGATGAACGTACCTTTTCTTGCTGGTAGGGGGCGCGCTGAATATGGGGTAGACAAGAGCACTCGGAGATGCTGGAACAGAAAAGGGATGTTACTGCGGCCTAGAGACAGAGCACGTTGATACACGATACCAAGTTACAGCACACAGCCTGCAAGTTTAGGATAATTTAGCATAGACAAAGTCTAAACAAATTATTACTTAGAAGCATTTTCCCTCAAGCATAAGTAATTTAGGTGTCAACTGTTTTCTGCTTTCATGATTTTTGACTCATTTGCTAAAGGACAGAGGCTCCTCAGTAATTACAGAAACACGGGGAGAGCAGAGGCAGAAAAGTGGCACTGACAGCCTCCAAAAAACACGCTGAGAAGAGAATCGTGCAGTTTCTAGGAACAGGACACAGTGAAATGGCTCTTGTTGTTGTCAGAAGCAATGAGGAAGGCACCAGTAAATGATACAAGGCCCCAGACTTGCTCAAACTGCAAGATCTTAGAGGGTCAAGAAAACATCAATAAGAGGAAGACTGAGAAGTGCCTGCTACTCAGCAAGGAAACATGAAATCCAGGCAACAAACTAGGAAAGAACCACTTGTGAGCTGATCATTAGCATCATTAAGACATACATAACATAAAAGACACTCCAGTTTGCACGCTTTAGAAAGAGAACACTCGGTTAAATCACATTCAAATCATAACTGGCAGTAATTCACTGCCAGAAGAAGTACAGAGTGGAGTTTCCTAGGCCACCATCAGGCATAAAGGACACTTGATGCATATAGCCCTGTGGATATTTAGGTAGCAAATAAGCACACGTAAGAATTTAAGTTAAACAGCATTCCTGCACGGAAAAAGGTTGGAAAAAACAGTCTGAAGTGAGGATAAAAGAGAACCTGCACCACTTAACAATAAGCAGAGGCAAAACAAGAGAGAAGTATCAACTCTCTGGGCAGCAGCTGCCTATAAAACACTTGAGTTACCATCTCCTTCAAACCAAAAGCATCTCCCAAACACATTTCCTGTGGAACAAGCACAGTGACTGCATGAGAAGCATGTGAACTGCTCCCTGCCTGCTACGTGGTGCTGCCAGGCTCACAATGAGCTCTGTCTGAGAGCGCTCTGCCAGGAAAGATGAGGCTCAGACTGGAGAAAACTAGAAGCCAGACGCATAAGAACCAAGCTGAACACACTGGGGTAAAGCAAAGATGAAAGGCATCAGAACAAAAAAACATTTACACACTGCTCAATATTCAAACAGATTTGTCAGGGAGAACGCAGCCATCGTGGCTGGCCACCTCCTTTAGCACAAAACTGATGGGAATTCAGCAGTGTTGGAGGAAAGGAGGAATTCTAATGATTTTTACAAGCTCTTCCACCTCCACTAGCAAAGAGCTCAGATCAAGATACATAGAATTCAACTTACCCTTCTTATTCCTTTTGTGTGGAGATTGGCTGGAAGGAATGCAATCGTCTGACTCGCAGCTTGTGGAAGAACTCATCTCACCACCATCCTGTAAATTAAAACAGGTTTTATTTCAGGGCAAAAAGAAAACTCCCCAGCCCTCAGACAGCAGTTACAGAGCCACATACAGCCCAGGCTCCCCTTCCTGAAGGGCATTAACTGATGTTGCATACAGTTGATTCACTCATCGCTGCGTTTGTTTTGTGTTTTATTTCCTTGTCTGTATCATCAGTCTGGGACTCAGCTTCACTCTCTGCTTACATCTATGTGTCCTTAACAGCTTTTGGAAGCCTCCTGCAAGCATTCTATTAAAATCAAAGCCTGCCAGACCTATTGTTGCCTCCAACTCTGCCCTTTTCATAACACGACTGTGTTATTTCCCATCTCCTCAGGGACGCCAGACTGCACGATGTGAAACCAGATCAAGGCCAAACTCTGTCTGCACTCATTTTGCAGTAACAAAGTCACCAAGTTTCTATTTCCAACGCTACGTGCTTCTGATTCGCCTCTGAGAAACAGCTCACCAGTGCAAAAAATGCAATCACAGCAGAATCAAACGCTTTACAAAGTTATATATATTTTTGACTGCACGTGCAAGATTGGATTGTGCAAGCTAGCATTTGTGTTTTGGTAATGCTGGCTAGTGAAAACATATTGACAATCAAGTCAGGTGTGGGACAGACACACTAATACAGTGCAGGTGAACAAAGCAGGCAACAAACACATCATAAAGTGTCCTTCACAATCGTGCATTGGTTCAATTAAGCACATTGGCCCTATAAAAACAGCTTCCCATTTTCTTCGCTGCTCCCTTCCAATGCCTGCTATTAAACACTGCAGTAGTACCCCAGTGGCCTTTCCCACCTCCACATATTTTAGATGCCTGCATGCAGCAACAAAGAAGTGACATTAAATGTGGAAGTCCATGACCCCATCCTGAATCTGTATTTTACTGCAGTCCACTCAAGTGTCTTACCACTGCTTTATCCCTTTATAATGCACAAACAAACCTGCAGTCAAATCTAAATAAGCACCCAGGCTGGGGAACCAGACCACATGTGACACCCAGCAAACTCAGTGCACATCACCTGAGCTTGAGACAGGCCCCAGTGACACCTCTACTCACCGTGCTCTCTGCGTGGCCTGTAGCCTCAGAAGGATGAGAGGTGACAACAGTGCTGCCTCCACTTTGCTGCAGAGATGTCTTTCCCTCGTGTGTGGTATTTCTCTCTTGATTTATGCGACTCGGAAAGTTCTCCCTGTTTTTGTTTTCTTCCTTCTGAGGCACAGATGTACTTCTCAGGGCAGTGTCTGTCTCGAGCTTTTTGTTGGCATCAGCTGAACGAGACCTGGGGGGACCCTGGAGAGGCTCCAGGTCTAAGGGTGGTTTCTTAGAGTGCGACTTCTTGCTGGAGGAAAAGAATGCTGCTCCTGACTGAAGCTTCAGAGCTGGTTTCACTGTCATGCTGAGGACTCTGAAGGGCGAATCCATCTTCTTCTTAATTACACAAGGAGTATTCTCTTTCCCTGCACTAGGTTTTTTAGGGGGTACATTTGCCTTCACCTTCTTAAGGGCTTTGGGGGCAGTTTTGCCATGCTTGGAACCGGCTGAAGGCCTGGCTGGCTTTGAACTCCTGTTCCTGCTGTTCACATTAACCTTCTCAGTCCTGCTGGCAGCCAGGGGATTCTTATAACCGCCCTCCTCCCCAGAAGCACTGCTCTGAGCCAGCTGTTTCCTCTCTAGAAGGGTAAGGTACCGCTTTTCCTTGCTATAAAAGGACAGCACTGGCACGATGGGCTGATATGAGGCAGCAGGCTTAGGGGATAACTCAGTGGAAAACTCCCCACGTGCAGCAGTGGGGATGCTGGCTGCCTGCGGTGGGGACACATCCAACCTCCTCAGAGGTGCTGGCTTCACAGAGACAGCACTGCTTTCCTCGTTGCTGGAGCCAGGTGACCACTTGATCTGAGAAGGACACCAGTGATCCCTCGATTTCTTGAGGCTTTCAGCAGAACCCAGCATCCTTCTTTTCACAGGAGTCTCAAAGGCTAAGGATGCACTATGAAAACAATTAGAAAGCAAATCAACACGTATGCGACTGACAGCTTTTCAGTTATTCCTGTGCTTAAGTAAAGCCCACTCAGCCCATAACCAATGACTACTGTCAGAGTACACACCAACAAGAGCATTTTTTCTGCTTTTGGTGGGGGGAAGCAAAAATCCCACAGTATTTCACACCAGTTTCTGAAAGGCAGGCCCTGAACTCTCACACCAACGTACTTCAGAACCCAGAACTTTGTCAGCACTGCAGTAAGTGCCTATAAAGGGGAG
The DNA here is from genome assembly GCA_013399175.1 of Odontophorus gujanensis. Lineage (NCBI taxonomy): Eukaryota > Metazoa > Chordata > Aves > Galliformes > Odontophoridae > Odontophorus > Odontophorus gujanensis. The sequence goes on along the minus strand of VXAB01006137.1, from coordinate 25,835 downwards.
TCACTTACACAAAGGACATATTCAGCTGTAACATATTTGCTTGTTGTAAATATTTACTGAGGAAAAACCTCACTATCTCGGGAATTTGTCTGTCTAATTCAGAAGAAAAAAAACAACTTTGCCCTTGGTCTCCCCCCTCTCAGAATACTTCTGTGGGTGAAGTAGGGGATGAGCACGAGAAAAACCTGTTCTGCTGTGACAAAGCTACAAAGAGAAGAACAGCATGTTCTCCAGGATATAAAGCTCAGCTTCACGTTCATGGACAGTGACCAGATCTGGGGGAAAAAGATGAACTTTTAAGCTATATTAAGAAAGGAACTCCTGCGGTCTAAAAGTGTTCCTGGGGTGCAGCAGGCCCAGCACTGCCAGCCAGCTCAGGACAGCCTGTGGTTCTGTGGTCATTTGCACAAACTTTTAAGCCTTCACAATGTGGAAAGGACTGAAACTCTTAACACAAATAAAAGAAAACATCGGGGGGTTATTTCTTAGGTTCTGAAGCAATTGTCTTATTACGTTTCCATTGGTTTTGTGACCTCATTAGGGCTGTGTGTGAATGTCACACACTTGACAAAGGTGACTGCCAAAATAAGATACCCTTATTTAAAAAACAAACAAACAAAAAAACATAAAAAGTTCTGATGCACAGCAATGCAACCACCAACCCAGCTGCACAGTGTACCAGCTCCTTTCTTTCTTGTTCCTAATTCTGCACTGACTGTGCTTCAGATGGAAAACAAGTTTCAGGTTTCCTACTTATCAGCTGAAAGCTCTCAGCACAATGCAAAATGTCGTTAAGTCATAAACAAAGGCTAATCCCAATGCATTTCAAAGCCACCTTATTACTTTATTCCATTTAATGTTAAAACTTTCAAGATCTTAAAGTATCTAAGACGCTGCCCTTGGGTTGGGGCAAACCCAGATATGTCATGGAATCCTTTGAGTTGGAAGGAACTTTTAAAGGCCAGCTGGGTCCAACTCCCCTGTAATCAACAGAGAAAACTACAGCTCCATCATGTGGTCAGAGCCCAGTCCAGCCTGACCTTAAGCATCTCAGGGGATAGGGCACCCCCCATCTGTCAGGACAATCTGTTTCAGTGTTTCACTACCCTCATTGTAAGAAAAAAAAACCCACACATTTGCCTTATATTCAGGCTACATTTCCCCTCTTTCAGTTTGAAATCTCGTCCTGTCACAACAGATCCTGCTNACACATTTGCCTTGTATTCAGGCTACATTTCCCCTCTTTCAGTTTGAAATCTCATCCTGTCACAACAGATCCTGCTAAGGAGTCAGTCCCCTTCCTTCTTACAGCTCCCCTTTAGATGCTGACAGGCCACTGTTCAGGCTGGAGAAGAGAAAGACCCTGGGGAGACCTCACTGAAGCCTGCTGGTACCTGAAGGAAGCTTATAAGCAGGAGGTGGACTGACTTGGAGGAAGAACTTCTAGAAAGCAGCCCTGCAGACAAAGACTTAGGGGTCCTGGACGAGAAGCTGGACACGAGTGAGCAGTGAGCACTTGCAGCCTGGAGGGTCAACTATATCCTGGGCTGTGTTAAAACAGGGGTGGCCAGCAGGGAGACAGAGGTGGCTGTCTCCCACTACTCAGCTCTTGTGAGGCCCCATCTGGAGCACTGCATCCAGGCCTGGGGCTCCCAGCACAAGAAAGTCACAGAGCTCCTGGAATGGGTCCAGAAGAGGGCTACTAAAATGATCAGAGGGCTGGAGCACCTCTCCTGTGAGGAAAGGTTTGCCCCTTCAACCCAGGCCACTTTATGACTTTTTGCAGTCTGATATCGACAGGACAAAGGGCAACGGCTTTAAACTAATTCAGATTAGATATAAAGAGGAAATTCTTTACTCAGATGGTGGTGATGTCCTGGCACTGTTGCCCAGGGCTGTGGGTGCCCCATCCCTGGAGGTGCCCAGGCCAGGTTGGACAGGGAGGTGAGGGGCACCCAGCCCATAGCAGTGGGGGTCTGTAAGGTCCCTTCCAACCTTGCTGTGATTCTATGAATTTCATATATATACATATATGTATTTGTAAGCAGTTAACATACGTCTCAGCGGGGCTCTGGCTCCTCTTCTGAGAGCTCACAGCTGCCATGTCACCACCCGAGCACCTGCGGGAATGCAATGGGAGTCATGTGAAATAGATTTTAATTCAAGCTTTCGGTTAACGAAGGAAGAGCAGCTGGGGGCTGGGAATCACGATGGATGGGAAGCAGTTTTCAGCCAGGGCAGGGACGGGAATGTTTTAACTGAGCGTAAACAACGACGCAGAGAAGATTTCTGCCTCAAGTCCTAACCACAGCCTTCCAACACCCAACTGGGGAGCGATAAGAAAGAAGGGGACAGACTCCCAGCTCCTCCCAGGCCCTGCAGACCCGCGCTCACCTGAACTCCGTTTCAAACGCGGCCACCAACGATCCCGCGCCTTCCAACCCGCGCGCGTTCACCCGCCAAGCCGCCCATCCGCTTCTCATTGGCCGAGCGCCTTGCCGCTCAGCGCCCCTCGCAGCGCCATTGGTCTAACGACAGCCCGCCGCTCACTTTTCAGCCAATCAGGTGGCTGACCCCACCCCCTAGCGAAAACTCCAACTCCCAGCGTGCTTCGCGATTGCAGAGCACCCTATGGGGTGGTGCAGTGCGCGGGGCACGCTGGGACTTTGAGGCTTGGCAAGCGCTTTGCCCCAGCAGAGCTTCTCCATGCTACAGAGCTCGTAGCTCGGAGTTCGACTGAGGCACTCAATCGAGAGGAATTTTCAAGGGTTTAAGTAGCGAGGGCTGACAGGGTCGGGCTGCGGTCAGCACAGAGGTTCCCCACGCTCAGAAAAGATAAAACAAAACAAAACGCCCCGACTCGACCCCTGAGTCCACCTCGCTTCAAACCGGGAGAAAAGGCGAATCGCAAACAGCAGCGGGAAAGATCTGCGCATGCGCCAAGCGACGAGCCGGCACAGCCACAGTAAACTGCGCATGCGCCGTTTTTTTTTTTGTTGCCCAATCGCATGTTAAGAAAGCTACGCATGCGCATTACGCCTTCTGGCTTCACGTCCGGGAAAGCGTCTAATGTTTATCACATTTGGCGCATGCGCGCCCCGTGGTGCGCATGCGCTCTCTTCCCTTCCGGCTTCCGTAGCCAGGAGCGGGCGGCGGTACCGTGCGGAGCCCGGGTGGGTCGGGGTGGGCTGCGCTGCCGTTATGGTGTTCTACTTCACCTCCAGCGGTGAGTCTGCGGCGCGAGGGTTGGTCCCAGGCCTCTCCTTTGATGTCACCGCGGGACCGGCGCGTTCCCTGCGCGGCGGTGGGGCTCCTCGGCCTTCCTCACAACGCTGTTCTCTGTGGAGGCCTCAGCGTGTGGCGTTTCCACCTCGTATCTGATCTGAGTTTCCGCTCTTTAAGTGCCGAAGTGTTTGTTTTTAAGCACGGGAAGGCTCCTTGTTCTCGTACCCCGCGTCCTTACTGCCCTGCATAACCGCACTGTGTTCTGTGCATTGTCTTCCTCCGTTCTGGGGCTGAAGTTCCTTCTGGAGAAGCTCAGGAATGTCATTTTCCTCAGGGAAGGCAGTGCTCAGAAGTGCTGCAAACGGCCCTCACTTCAGTCTATTCTGAGGATCCTCTTAGTAGGATGAGAGATTGTAGCCCCGGCTGAGGAGGTTCAGGTTGGATATTAGGTAAAACTTCTGCTCAGAAAGAGTGGAGGTGCAGTAGTGCAGCTGCCCAGGGAGGTGGTGGATTCACCATCCCTGGAGGTGTTACAGTGCCGTGCAGATGTAGCACTTGGGGACACGGTTTATTGGGCAGAGGTCACAGCAGCTTTGGGTGGTGCTGGGAGTGGCTGAGCTGCAAAAGTGCAGCACAGTTAAACCTGCTGATGGTGTCAACGATCTCCTGTATTCTAAGTAAGAGTCTTATAGAGGATTTATGGTGTGTTGTAGTCATAGCAGAAGACACAATAAAAAAGCTATTGTGGTTTGTTTAATCTGTGCTGCCCTATTACTGATTTGTACACTGAGCTTAATTGCCTTCACAGCCCAGAAATCCAGCCGTATCCTGGGCTGCACCAAAAGCAGCATGGACAGCAGGGCCAGGGAGGTGATCCTGCCCCTCAGTTCTGCACTGTGAGACCTCACCTGGAGTGCTGTGTCCAGGTGTGGAGTCCTTAGTACAGGGAAGACATGGAGCTGTTGGAGTGTGTCCAGAGGAGGGCCACAAAAATGATCCAAGGGATGGAACAGCTCTGCTACGAGGACAGACAGAGAGCTGGGGCTGTGCAGCCTGGAGGAGAGAAGGCTGCAAGGTGACCTGAGAGCGGCCTGCCAGTATCTAAAGGGGAGCTGTAAGGAGGAAGGGGACAGACTCCTTAGCAGGATTTGTTGTGACAGGACAAGGGGAATTGATTTCAAATGGAAAGAGGGGAGATATAGCCTGGATATAAGGAAAATGTTTTTTGGTTTTTTTTTCTTACAGTGAAGGTAATGAAACACTGAAACGGATTGTCCTGACAGATGGGGGGTGCCCTTGAGATGCTTAAGGTCAGGCTGGACAGGGCTCTGAGTTGGTGATGGAGCTGTAGCTGTCTCTGTTGATTGCAGGGGACTTGGACCCAGAAGGCCTTTAAAAGTTCCTTCCAACTCAAAGGATTCCATGACATATCTGGGTTTGCCCCAACCCAAGAGCAGCATCTTAGATATTTGAAATTTCACCCTATTGAGCTGCAGATGGCCCTGTTCATTGCAGGAGGGTTGGACAAGAAGTCCTTTAAAAGTCACTTCCAACTCAAATGATTCTATGTTTCTAAATGATACGGGCTGGAAGCATTGTCCTGCTTAGCCTAAAGTAGTCCTCTCCCACTCTTGCAGGAAGAGTTTCACTTTCATGAAATCCTCTCTTTATTTCTGAGCATTTAATTTTATGCTTCTGCATAGTGTCTGTGTTCATGATGATCTCCCATTCTCAGGACTCCTCTTCCTGTGTGTCCAGGGTGAATTTTTTTTTCAGTCTTTAACTCCCACAGATGTAGAACCATTTCATGTATTCACATTTCTATTTCCCATTGCATTATTAGTAAATGTTGTTAAAATAGCAGTAGGTTTCCTTTGAAAAGCATTGCAATGGTATGAAGCTGACAGTGTGCTCTCAGTAGTCCTTTGTGGTGAAGTAGGTCCTTATTGGTGAAAGCCAAATTTCAGTGTGTCATTGAAGCATGTAGCTATTGCTGTTTCTGTCATTTGCTCGGAAAACAGAGTAGTTAAAATTGCAGAAGCTAGAGCTGAGACACACTGGTAGCTAGGTTTCTGTCACTGTGGAATTGGGATTTCCCTGCTGCCATATATGATAGCAGAGCATTTTTTAAGCAGGCTGAAGCATGTAAGAGCACCCTCTTACTCCAGCCTCCGTTTCCCTGCTATGCTGGCTGCTGATCCAGGTTTGCCAGAACTGGAAATGCCTTTCCTGCATTATGGAGTGAGCCCTGAAGAAGAGAACATCACTATTCCAAGTGCCCCGAAGAGATGCAAATAGGACTGACAAGTCTCTGACTAGTGTTTGGCTAGCTTCAGGCTTTCAGTTGTCTTGCAGACCTTAATCCTCTCAGCTCCCCCAGGGAGGTCAGCATTGTGCTGCTGCTTTGGGGAAGACAGTTTGTTTCTCTTGACCACACAGAGTTAACACCAGACTGTAAACACAGCTCGGCATTCCTGGCCCCCGACCCAGGGCCCTGTGCTTAATTGGTCAGATTGTATCTGTGTAATTGGATAATCTGAACCACATGGGTGCTGAGGGTGTTTTGCCTGACAACCCTTCAGTGCTGAATAATCTTCAGTGGAAACTGGTGGAAAGACTACTCCCAAAGATCTCTGAAGCGAATGGGATGAGGTCTGGAGGAGCTGCAAAACAATCCTGCAGCCCCCAGGAGGAGAGTGGGATGCATGAGACAATTTTCAGTGTAATTTCTGTGGCTGGGGCCAATGCGTGGCTCATTCCTTGCACGATTTGACCAAAGCCCTTCTGATTTATTTTCCTGTTTCTATTCCTCAGTTGTTCCGACTGTTTACACCATTTACATGGGAAAAGATAAGTATGAAAGTAAGTATGCTGAAAGTAAGTGTGTTGATGGATGGGGCAGCTTGCCTGGGGTTAGGCCTGTGGGTGCCCGAGGTCATTTTGAAAGGATGTCTCTTCACTTGTTAATTTGGTGTACTCGAAACCACACAAACCATTCTGATTTACCCTCTCTGTTTTTAGTTAGGGTAGATAAACTTTAGGTACAATGACTGGCTTCAAAACAACTGAGAACCAAACTAGCTGAAAAAATGAGCCGAGGCTGCCTTTTCAGATCATGCCTGAGGACTTTGTGCAAGTCAGCCTCCCCCTTCCCTGCTCCTCTGTAGTATTATTTCTGTATTATTTCTGCAACCTGGTCTAGGGAGCCTGCTTTGGCAGGGAGGATGGACTAGATGATTTCTATAGGTCCCTTCCAACCCCTACAGTTCTGTGATTCCTCTCCCCACTGGACGTTCGTAGCCCAGAAGCTCCTTGTGCCTGTCCTTCCTCTCAAGGTGAAGGTTCTGCTTCTGCTACATCTTCTGTTTCCACATCAGGAGCCAATACCAAGCCACAGTGCTCACCGTGCAAAGTATGTGGCTGTTTTGAAGACTTTCCCTAAAAGTCTCCTTCTTTTTAGGTTGATATTTGAAGAAACACATTTTCCCATAAAAATATCCACATTTGACAGAAGGAGAAGGAGGGATGGAAGCTGGGGATCCTCAGTCTCACTTCTGAGACACTGTTCTCAGCATACTGGTTCCTGGCATAGCTGCATGCAGCTGGGTGCAGTGCTAAACCTTCTCTGCTTCTCAATCCCTGCACTCCTGCTGATCAATACAGATTGATTTCTGCTCTGGTTAGGTCTCTGTAGGCAGTGTGATTTGTTGGTGATGAGGTCCTGTGCTTTGCTCATTGCTGTTTCTTTTCTTGCAGATGAAGATCTAATAAAGTATGGCTGGCCTGAAGATATCTGGTAAGTCCTGAAGCAATGTGCACACCTTTGTAAGGCACATTGCCTCTCTTGGTGCTGTTGTGATTCATATCCCAACCCTTGTGCTGCCACAGGCACTGCACATCTCCCAAACCACTGAGCAGTTTAAATGCAGTCCCAGGGCAGAGATGGATTGCAGGAGCTCCAGGTGCTGGAGATTCTGTTTTGAATTCGTTTCCCTGCATTGACCCCTGGAGTGGGGTTTCTGGGGATTTGGGGAATGCAGCCAGAAGCCTCCTGAGCTGCAGTGAATGCTGTACCTACAGAACGTTATCTTGTTCCCCAGTGCCTTTTCCTCTGCACATGCTTAATGTGCACACCGTGGATTTCTGCCATCCTGTCCCGTACAGCAGCCATTGCCATCCACATTGTTTGAGCAGGAGACTTTGACATTTTTATTCCCCTCAACTAAAAGCTGTGTCAGCTCTCAGCACACCCACGGTGCTGTGGTCAGGCTGGCAAGAGGAAGCACTCCACCGCATGTGGGTTGGTTTTGGCTCACAAGATCTCATCAGAAAAGAAAAACAAGATCAGGGGAGATCCCACTCCTGGCAGCAGCGATTGGTGGCATCTCTGCTGGCTGATTCAGACCCCTGCTTGTGCCTGCCCTCTGTACTGACTGTGGTAGCTAACAAGCTCTGCAGTGGATATGTTGTCAGCAGCTAACTAAGTGGCATGGGAATATTTTTCTAGCAGGAAAGATTTTGCTTTGGTTGAGTAATGCATCGGTGTAGCAGCATCACATGATGCACAGTCAGGAGAATCTGTTGGAGCATGTCCAGAGGAGGGCCACAAAAGTGATCCAGGGCATGGAACATCTCACCCATGAGGACAGGCTGAAAGATCTGGGCCTCTCTCAGTATCTAAAGGGGGACTGTAAGAGGGAAAAATATGTGGTTACGACAAAAGCACTCAAATTAATCAATCTTGTGTGCAAACATGTACATCCTGAACATTTTTATAGGCTTTTGTCTGTGGAGAAGCTTCTCTGTCAATAGTTAGGAAGTAATCTTTTTTCAGAACAGATAACTGCCATCTCTTACCTCCTGCTAAGTGTGTGGGGTTTTTTTATTCTGTAGGTTTCATGTGGATAAGCTCTCTTCTGCACACGTGTACCTCCGATTGCACAAGGTAAACCTGTGACATGTCTTTAAAATAGCCCTAAATGGGATTTACTATGCAGTCCTGTCCTGCAGCAGGCCCTGTGGGTAAGACCAGCTGTACTCACATGAACCACTGAAGTTCACAGGCTCCTGAAAGGTGCAGATATCCACCTCTGTGAGGAGCCTGAATTACAGCTTCCTTCACCAAATAATGGAGGGAGGAGAGGGAAGCTTCATGTGGCCCAACAGAACAAATGGTTTCTGACCGTGTGTCTGGGAGAGAAAATCAGACTGCACATTGTTTTTGCCTCTTCTTAAAAATCCTGTGTAGGATCTAGTAAAATGTAGGGTGGAGAAGATGCTGGGAGTGTTTGCAGAGCACTGTGTCCAGCTCCTGGCTGTGGTGTGCTCTTCTGTGTGCTCCTGGGTCCCTACAGCCCCTTCTCACTTGCACGGCTGACGTTGTGTGCTCTGTCACAGGGGCAGACAGTGGATGACATTCCTAAAGAAGTTCTGATAGACTGTGCCCACCTGGTGAAGGCTAACAGCATCCAAGGTGGGACTGGTTCCTATTGGGGCTGGGTGTAAGCTGTTTGTGGTGGGTGTTTCTGCTCCACACGAGCCTGTGTGTGATCAAACATCTGTGAAGCTGCAGCTCTGTGAAGCCAGTGCCTGCTGGTCTTATGGGAAGCAGATGTCACTTACCTCTGCTGAGGCTGCTTGTTAGACTTTCAGAAGGAGGAGTTTTAAATCTCTGAAATTCCTGTTTGTGCCTCCACGCTGCTGCCTGAGCCAGAGAGTCCTCGCAGGCTCTTCCCTCACACCACCTTGGGGCCCCCTTCTATAGCAGTCGCTCTTCTGGCAAAGACAGCCTCCATCTGGAGTTGGTTAGCACTGCTTGCAGTGCTCGTGTTACTGCAGGAATTGATGTTGTGCTGGTTTTTGTTTTGCTGTAACACTGGAAGGACTTCTCCTTTTTCTTCTTTCTTGCCTCGTTAGTAATGTTGGTGACAAGAATAACTGCTGGAGTTTGCATTTGCACAGAAGCCTTTCAGCAGGGAGAGAATAGAAATGTTTCCTTCCTTTCTCCTCTGCTCCCTAGGTTGCAAGATGAACAACGTCAATGTGGTGTACACACCATGGACCAACCTGAAGAAGACAGCCGACATGGATGTGGGGCAGATTGGGTTTCACAGGCAGAAGGATGTAAGTGTTTGCTGCAAGCCAGCAAGGGTGACCTGGTGGCAGAATATCACGTTGCCAGTTAGCAGCTAGGCAGGTTGTCTTCAACATTTGCCATAAGGAAGTGAATTGTCTAATTCCTGAAGCTTCAGAGAGATCCTTGGGGCATGTTTGGATTTATTTGACCATCAGCTGGGAATGCATGCTCGGTGTTAGCTTGTGGCAGAGTGTAGTCTTTATGGGATGTTTGTGCAGAGCAGTGCAGTGTAAGAGAATGGTCTCTGCTAAAGCTGAATGCTATCACATCTGTTCTATTAGCTTGAATTTATCTACACTGAAATCATCTCTGTATGAGCAGTCAGTTTGGGTCAGCTCATGAACACTAGCTTGCTGTGTAGTGAAGAACTCCCTGGCATCCCTGAGACCCCCATTGCTATGCTGACTTTGCTGTCTCTGCTTTGGGCAGTGTCTCACTGCAGCACTACTTCTGAATTTGTTCAACCAGTTATAAGGCAGAGCTGCTTTGCTCTGATGTAGGGTCAGTCCAATGCGCTGAGCTGTTCCCAGTCCTGAGCTGTGTCCCCAAGTGATGTTAAATATAAACTGTAGTTACACAGCGTGGCTGCTGGGACAGAAAGCTCTCTAAAGATGGAGTTGTTGGACTCAGAAACAGGTCCATACCAGGGAAGGAAGTGCAGAAAACACCGAAAACTGCAGAATTAGAAGCATGTGAGTTCCCTCACCCCAAATGGTCGGTGGAGAGAGACCTGCTGCCTCCTCCTCAGGAATCAGCAGAGACCAGTTTTTATCTCTTGGCTTCTTTGTTAAGGCATGTGCCAAGAAACCTAATTAGACACGCTTGTGTACTCAGCAGTGCTTGTTAGTTGTGGGCCTTCTTTTGCTGTTACACAACTCATTGAATAGGACAAGGTGGCAGCGATTTCTCTTTGCATCTGTTTTTGTGGGATTCAGCCACGTGTGAAGTAGAAATAGGGCATTTTCTTTCCACAGACAACGTGCCAGAATAAAAGTATTTTTTTTATAAGGATCATAGTTCTTTGCACTCCAAAGGTGAAAATGCTGACGGTGGAGAAGAAGGTGAATGAGATACTGAACCGATTAGAGAAGACAAAAGTGGAGCGCTTCCCAGACCTGGCTGCTGAGAAGGAAGCCCGTGACAGGGAAGAGAGGAATGAGAAGAAAGCCCAAATCCAGGAGATGAAGCGGAAGGAAAAGGAAGAGATGAAGAAGAAGAAAGAGCTGGAAGAACTTAGGTAGGTCATAAATCGCAGTGCCAATGTTGTGCTTCTGTGGTTTTCATCAGCACTAGGGGAGAGTCATGGGTCAGCAATTTCTGTGTAATGGTTGGCCCAGCATTACTCAGTGTTCAGCTGACCTGCTCTAGTGTAGATGTCTTCATGGCCCACTGATTCCCTTTGTCTTTACAATAAATGCATTTCCCCCCTTTTTTTTTTTCCCTAAAATAAACCTGGATGTTAAGCCATTGTGAAAAGAAGGGATGGTGTCTTGAAATCTGTCCCTGACTCGAGAGAAATTGAGTGAGCTACTTGTGGAGATGGGAGCAAGCTCATTGGGTTCCAGCTTCCAGCTCTGTGTGAGTCTTGGAAAGCACTGAGGCACAGGCAGAGTTCTTCAGCTTCCTGTTGCATCACTGGTGTTAATGAAACGTGTGATTCCTCAGTTTTCCTCTGTAAGCAATTGCATGCTCCTTTGAGCACAGAATAAGGAATGGTGCTCTACAGTGTCATATTGACCTTTCTGTCATCCACCTAGCAAACCTGCAGCAGCGTGGGGGAGCTCATTCCTCCCTCCTCCCTGACCCCACAGGCTTGCTTTGAAGCACAAGATAGTTTATTGTAGCAAGCTGTATTTATATGTGAGTGATAGTGAGACTGGAGTTTGAAAAACTCAAGGATTCCACACGTGTGAAGATCATACTGAGGGGTTTGGAAAAGCAAACTCAGCACCAGGAGAGATGCCTGTGCTTTCTCCAGTTGTTTTAAATAGCCAAAGAGTGTAAGATAAGCCTGAGTGCAGAAAAGAGTGATTGTTTTCTTGGTACTTGATCCTGTTTTATCAAAATGCCTCTCTGTTGATGGCTTTTGAAAACGTATCGTGTAAGATGATGTCATTTCTCTTTCAGGAGCTACTCATCGTTAATGAAGGCTGAGAACATGTCCTCCAATCAGGTGAGAGCTGAGTGATGCCCACAGAAACCTTTCAGAGTCTGCTGAAATTCGATGCAGGATGGTGATGGTCCAGCTCTGCATTGCGGGCTGGTTTTAGTGACTCCTGCATGACAGCGCACATCTCTGTTGTCCCTTCTCACTGAAGGACACTGACACTCTCCTTGGCTTTTGAAGAGGGCCCTAATGCTTGTAGGTCTCCCAGGTGGAGCCTGTGCTGCTGGTGATGGGTACAGGGTCCTCCCAGTCCCTTTCCACCTGAGTGGAGGAGCAGGGAGAGCTTTAAGTGGTGCTCCAGGCTCGACTGTCCTTGCTTGGGAACAGAGGGGTCTCCCTGATGGTGGCAGAGATGACCTTCACTACTTGCTACTTCAAGGGCAGGGGATAATGCACATTACAACAAATGAACTGTAGATACAGGGGTGACAGTTCAGGCAGGGATGAGTATATGCTCTGAGGGGCAGAGGGAAAGATTTTTCCGATGTGACTGCAGAGAAGTGCCACAACTGAGAGAAGCACAGGAGGGAAATGAGGAGGTGGATCTCATGAAGGCTTGGGGCTGAAGATGAGAAGAGGTTCTGACGTGCACTGGGTGTGTTCTTTGCCTGAGGTCTGGCTTGTGTACAGCTTCCTCTTGGGCAAGGAGGTCTCGGAGCTCATCTCGGTGACTCTCAGTTGAAAATGTCCCTTTTGTAAACTGTTAAAGGAGTTTGTGGTTTTCATGAGCTCTTCATCTTCCCCCTGGCCAGCATGCACGTCCCCTCTGAGAATGAAGTGTTGAAATGTGAGTGCCTCCTGAAGCTTTGCCAGGCAGAGGAGTGGCAGCACCGAGGGTCTCCTCCTCTTCTGAGCCCTGCCTGGTGCCAAGCTGCTTTCCTTCTCCTGGGTCATGAAAGCCTCAGCTCTGGTTTCCTCCCAGACCACAGCAAATGAGCTGCAGCTTCGGGGACAGCAAAGAGCAGTGGGTGTTTCACAATTCAGAGCTTCACTTGGTGCTTTTCCCATTCCAGAGCTGCTGTTGGGTGTTTGTACTGGGATGGCAGGAAGCCAGGATAAAATGGCAATGGTGAAATCCTGCTGAATACACTGTTTCACCATTTTCCACTTGAAGGTGGTCCTGATGTGTCTTTTCTTCCCACAGGATGGCAACGATTCCGATGACTTTATGTAAATAAAGTCGCTCTCCTTTCTCAATCACGAGGTGGTTTGGGATGTCTTAATGTCACCGTCGCTAAGAACGCCAAAAAATCAAACCAAAAAAGTGAACTCTGACTCCATTTCTTTGGAAGCTGGTTGCTTCTCCTGGCATCCCGACCAACCCTGCGCCATGGACAACTTCAGGATGGAGAAGATCTCTGTGTCTGCACGTACATCTCTTTTTTTTTTTCCAGGGACGTAGCTTTAAGGAAGCAAAAGTGAATTTCAGTTCTACAAAGAAGATGCTATTTATCCTAGGAAAGGAGTTGCTGTAGCTTTTAATTGAATGAGATTGGAAGAAATAGTGCTGTCTCACTGCTATCCTGGCAGCCTTTAACTTGGCGTTGCTGGTGAGCCCCAAAGCCACACTGCTGACTGCACAGCTCTTATCTCCATGGTGGTGAAAGGCAGCAAAGCCAGGGGAATTCCCCCCAAATGGGGGGGTTTCCCACTCTGACAAGCTCACAGCTGCTGTGCAGACCCACCTGACAGTGAGTCTGGCTCTTGGTTGCTGCTTGCTTCACTAGCTGCAGCTGGTGAGGGCTTCCAGCTGGATGATGGTGCAACCTACAGGAGCAGGCTGCGTGCCTTCAGCACAGGGTGAAAACAGCCCCATGGTGTCATTCTTTGGAATTACACTGCGTTTTTGGGCTGCTCCTTGGAAACCTTCTCTGCAGAGAGAAGCTGACAAAGAAGAGATCTATGCAGCCTGTCCCGTTCAGAGCTCTCTGTAAGGTTTTGCAGACAAGTGTGTACGAAGCCATCGCAGTAATTGTTGCAGCACCTGTATATGTGTTATGATTAAATTCATACCAGGCTGGTGAAACGTGCTGGTGGGTGAGCGGAGTGGGACAGGGGAACTGTGGGGAGTGAATTTGCTTGGGGGTCCCTGGTGGGGGTCCCTGCATGCAGCCTTCCCCCGGCGCTGGGACCTGCCAGTTGTTGTGCTCCCCTTGGAACCACTGCCTGACCTTCCCAGGCTGCTTGAGGGATGTTTCCCGTCCCTCCCAACTGTTTATCTTTCCTTTCATTCCACACCAGGGTGAGAAGAAATGCCGCAGGCCTGCTGGCAGCAGCCAGCAGAGCTCAGCTGCTCCTGGGCTGGGTCGCATCCCCCGCTCCGTCCTGCATCCCGTCCCATGATGGCTGTGGGAGGCGGATGTCTCCTCCCAGACTTGGAAAAGTGCCTGAGCTGTGTGTTAGAGGGCCGTGAGAAGGTTGGTGGGGTCCCGGGGCATGGTTCTGGGATGGTGCCTTTGGCCAGCCGTGTTTCTCCCAGCCACGGAGTGAGGACACATCCCAGTGCGGGGTTGGGTTTGGTGGGAAGAGCAGAAGGGAAGAGCCCTTGGACCCACGCAGAGAGGAGTTTATTGTTACTGTAGCTGAAATGTGAACCAGAGAATTACAGTTAATCCAACACACCCCTGCTACAAAGGCAAGTCCCAATGAATAAGGGGGCCGGGCAGAGGGCAAGGAGCCACGGGGACGTGGGTGTTTGTCCCCCACCCTTCCCCGAATGGCCATCCCACTTCTGCCATCAATGGGGTCATTCATGGGATGTGGGTGTTGGCTGGGTCTCACCAGCAGTGCTGCAGCTGCTGACTGTTGTGCTTGGCACCGATGCCCACTGGCAGCCCCAGTGTCTTTGGGCATTTAGGATCAGGCAGTGTCCGTGTAAGCATCACTGCCCACGGGCTGCATGTTACCACCCCCTTTGTCCAGGGGTGCTACCTAGGTAGGGAAACTGAGGCACGTGGGTGATCAGGGCCATGGTTCTTTGTTGTTCATGCCTGGGATGCTCAGGTGGGAAGCAGTTTTTTTCCAAAAGGGTTTGGGTTGCCTGCGTTCACCAGCAGCACCTCGGCCCTGAGGCTCTGCAGCTGTTAATTCTGAGATGAAAACAGGAAGCCGCTGTGCCAACAGCAATAAACAGCCCCGTGGGCTGGGACCTGTGCCCCAGGCAGGGCTAGTGGGGAGTGTATGGGGCTCCCTGAGCTGTGGGCTACGAAGGGTGGCAGGAGTGGGGAATAGGTATGGGAAAAGTAATGGTAATGGGAATTGTGATAGGGTGGGGAGGGGGTGGGTATGGGATCAGAAACAAGGATGAGAATGGAAAAGAAATAGGAAATGGGGTTGAGCGTGCAGTGGGAAGGGAATGGAGTGAGATGGGGTGAGGATGGGATGGAGGTTGGGAGGGGAACAGGAGTGGGGACAGAAATGGGATGGGATGGAATGGGAACAGGGATGGAGTGAGCACAAGGGCAGGGAGAGTTACGGCTTAAACAAGCCTCTTGAAAACAAAGCTGGTGAGAGCTGCTGTTGGCTAACAGCTATTTCTCCCAGGAGCAGGCAGCAAAGCAGAGCTGGGTGTGTGCAAGCATATGCATGCTGGGGGGGGTGCTGCAGCCCCACACTGAGGCTCGGGTGAGCCCGAGGTGGGGCTGGGCTTTAGGGCCAGCTGTTTTCCCCAGCTCCATGTTGCTCTTGG
This sequence comes from Odontophorus gujanensis, assembly GCA_013399175.1. Lineage (NCBI taxonomy): Eukaryota > Metazoa > Chordata > Aves > Galliformes > Odontophoridae > Odontophorus > Odontophorus gujanensis. The sequence continues at coordinate 10,619 of VXAB01006137.1, read as the reverse complement.
CACCAAGGCCCTAGCTCAGGTACCTGGGGCCTCCAGCTGCCCCCTCCCTGCCCTCCACCAGGGAAAAACAACCCACACCCTGCTCGCCAGCCTGGGATGGGGGGAAGGCTTCCAGGAGCCCTGCTTTGGGGCCAGGAGGGGGTGTCTGTAAGAGACCCTTGCCTTGCCCAGCACGCGTGAGCACAGCTGCATGTGCACATCTGCATGAGCCTATGGGCACTGCCCCGTGTGCTCACATCCGTGCACATCCAGGCATGTGTACCCATGGGCATGCACACACACACATGTGTGAGGGTCTCTCTGAGGCTGTTGCCCTGATCTGACCCACGCTATGGTCATTATCTTTGGGGTTTGGGGCAGCCCTGCCCGGGGACAGCTCTGAGGGATGTTCCCATCCCACCATCTGTGCCACACCAATGCCCACAGGTTGGATTTGGGCTCCTCCCCAGCCCCCTACCCTTCCCTTCCCCATCCCAATGACCCTGAGGCAGGAATCGCTTGTCCCCATACAGATTTATTGTGCCAGGATTACATTGCTGGTGCAGCCAGGGGTAGAGGGGTGAAGGTGGCTGGAACTGGGGCACAAACCAGCTGTGCACAGCCCTTAAAGGTCCTTGTCCTGCGGGGACCCCATGCCCCGGGACCCTGCAGCCCACTCAAGAGCCAGGGACCAGCCCCATGCACCCCTAAATGTATCACATTGGGGAGGGAGTCTGGACCCCCACCTTGGTCCTTCCTGCCCTGTCCCCAGGGGCTGGCAGCGGGAGCAGGGGATGCTCTCAGAGCTGGGAGGGGTTCCTCCATCCCGGTGCTGTCAGCATGGCCCCAAGACTGCATCATGGGCCAGGAGGACCGGGGGGGCCTGGCGGTCCTGGGGGGCCCCTCAAGCCAGGGTCTCCTTTGGGACCCGTGGGGCCAATCTGTCCCACAGCCCCGGGATTCCCGGGGAGCCCCAGTTTTCCTTGAGGACCAGGGGGCCCTGTTGGTCCTGGTCCCCCCTCTGGCCCTGGGGGACCCACATCTCCCTTGGGCCCTATCTGTCCCCTGGAGCCTGACTGTCCAAAACTGCCCTTAGCACCCTTGAGGCCGGGAAAACCCTTTGCGCCCAGGGGACCCCTTTCCCCTTGGGGACCGGGGGGACCAGGGGGTCCAGACGAGCCAGGGGGACCTGGCGAGCCCAGGCTGCCAATGTCGCCCTTCTCTCCTTTGCTTCCTGCGGGACCCTTGATGCCAACATCACCCTTGAGGCCACGGGGTCCTGGGAGGCCTGGCACACCTGCAGGAGGAAGAGGAAGGGGCAAACGTGACGCATGGGTTGCAACATCACAGAGCAGTAATAGAGGGCCTGGGGATGCTGCCATTTCTTCTTCCTGGAGTTCGACTCCTTTTGGAGCCCAAGTCAGTGGGGGACAGTGCTCAGAAGGGTTGGATTTGGTGTTCCAGGCACTGCGGGATGACCTGGGTAGGATTCTGGGAACAGTGGGGCCTTGCCATCATGCTTGGGGATGGAGGCGGATGGATGTCCCCAGGCCACCAAAGTCCCCATGAGACTTGAAGCATCCTTGTCCTGAGGTGTCTGTGCCCTCCCCACCAGGACCAGCAGTTGGGTCACCTGCACCAAGGAGAGAGCTGCAGAGTGCAGGAATGTGGAAATGTGGCACTTGGGGGACATGGTTTGGTGGACATTTGTTGGGGTTGGACTTGGGGATCTAAGATCCAGCAGAAATGGTTCCATGAGTGGGCATGGTGGTCATGCATTGACAATTGGACCTGATGATCCTGGAGGTGTTTTCCAACTTTCATGCCTCTACAATTCCAAGTCCCATCCTCCAAACCTGCCTTCTCCCCTCAAGCACGGCCCCCAAACCCAACAGACCCAACCCCAACCCACCCCTGGGCCATGAATGTTGAGATGCTCCTCACCTCGTAAGATGGTGATATTCCTCAGCATCTCTCCGTGCCGGACGTCCACCACCTTCATCTCCTCCATCACCATGGACAGGTTGCGGATGTCGAAGTCGAGTCTGGCGTTGAGCAGCCCAAAGCGCTCCCGCAGAAGACCCGTGGTGCCCTGGACCAGGCTGAGGGACTTGTTCAGGTAGTAGAGCTCCTCAGCGTGGGCATGGAAGCCCAAGGTGCAGGAGAGCCGCACGTCGTCCAGGTAGCGCAGCATGCTGTGCACGTGGCTGTCGGTGGCGTTGATGTTGGTGAAGATGGTTCCGATCTCGATCTCGTGCGATGCCATGCGGCCTTCCAGCGTCTCGAAGCGCTCGGCCGTGCGGTTCTGAGCGTACTTGGCGTGGTAGCGCAGGTCGTTCATGTTCTCCTCGTGGTCATCCAGGAAGGAGGAGATGTTGTCCAGCTGCAGCTGCAGCCCCATCACTTGCAGCACCAGGTCGTGCATGCCCTCGGCGTTCTGGCCCACCTGCCTGGCCGCGGCGCCCGCGCCGGCCTGGATGCTCCTCACCAGCTCGCCCGTCTCGATGGAGGCAGACCTCAGCCCAGCAAAGAGCCGCGTGTAGTTCTGCCACTCGCTCACCATCTTCTGCAGCGTCAACGTCTCCTCGTCCGTCTTCCTCTGGATGAGTTGGATCCAGTCGGAGGTTTGCCCCAAGGTGAAGTTGAGCTGCTGCATGGCGGCCCTCACGTCGAAGCGTTCCTGCTCCAGGCCCTTGAGCGAGCCGTCGAGCCGGGAGGTGACGGCCCGCCAGCCCCCCAGCTGCACCACCAGCTGCCCCACGCTCTCGTTCAGCCGTCGGGTGGAGGAGGAGCAGTCGGCCACCTCGCTGCTGATGTCGGCGCTGCCGGATGACAGCATGTCGTGGGTGCGGGAGGTGCGGTCGAGGAGGACCTCCTGGACCAAGAGCATCTTCTGGATCTCCTCCAGCTCGACCTGCAGCTTGCCAAGCTCCTGGCCCAGCTGCCCTGTCTCCAGGCAGAGGGAGCAGTTGCCTGAGCTCTTCTCGTCTGAAGAGTGGGCAGAAGGGTCCATCTCCACACTGCCAACCATGGAAACCACCCCAAAACCCACCCCATGCTCCATCCCCACACCACCAACCACGGGAACCACCCCAAAACCCACCCCATGCTCCATCCCCACACCACCAACCACGGGAACCACCCCAAAACCCACCCCATGCTCCATCCCCACACCACCAACCACAGGAACCACCCCAAAACCCACCCCATGCTCCATCCCTGCACTGCCAACCATGGGAACCACCCCAAAACCCACCCCATGCTCCATTCCCACACCGCCACCTGCAGCAGCCACCCCATAGCCCACCCCATACCCAGTCCCCATGCAGCTGACCAAAGGAACCACCCCACAGCCCTTGCCATGTGCCATCTCTGTAGACCCTGGTGCTGGGCACTGCAGCCCCATGGCTGGGGAGAAACCCCCTTCAGACTCACCCAACTCCTGGAGGTCCTCCTGGATGGACAAGATCTTCTCCTCATAGTACATGTGGGCCGAGCTGATGTCTCCGGAGATGGAGTTGACTTTCTTGAATACTGTGGAGGGGAGGTGGGCAGTGATGGGACGGCACAGCCATCACCATCTGCACCAAAGGGCTTGGGAACCCCACAAAGGTTTGCTGATTCCCAGTGGGGTCAATGGGACCTCCAGAGACATAAAGAGCCTGCAGGACAACCCCCCACAGCCTCATAGACGGGGTCCCTACTCTTTGCCACTTTGGAAGCTTGGGATTTGGGGCTGCTTCATCCCCTCTCCACGGAGCCTGACTATATCCCATGGAAGGGAGGAAGGAGGGAAGGAGCGGGCCCCCCAGCCCTGCCTGCACTCACCCAGGGTGGCCAGCACGGTCACAGCCACGATGAGCAGCACAGAGAAGACGTAGAGGGCTTTGACAGCCGTCTGCAGGGACAGGTTCTTCTGGCACTGGCTGCAGCCACCCCGTGCCCTGCCTGAGCAGGAGAGGGATGGATCCGGGTTGGATCAGGGTTGTACCACAGGATGGATCAGGGAAGGAAAAGGGATGGATCAGGGTTAGACCAGAGGTGGATCGGGGATAGATCAGGGATGGACTAGGGGATGGATCAGGGATGGATTGGGGATGGATCAGGCCTCTGCCCCTGCCCTCTCCGTGGATGGGGCTGGCAGTGTGGTCTCGCTCCTCACCATTCTGTCGGTAGCCGAAGGACGGCATCTCCTCCTCCTCTCCTCCCACCAGGTCCTCTGCTGAAAGGCAATACGAGGAGCAGGTCGGTGCCACCACAGACCCAGCAGGGCCGAGGGGAGAGCCCGAAAGCGGTGACACCTTTCTGGGTCAAAATCCCTTCCAAGGATTCACCAAGACCTTGCACAGGGCACGGGGCAGCTCCAAGCCCCAAAAAGAAGGTGGTGGCTCCCCAAAAGGTGCTGCAGTCCAGTGTCACCACAGCTCAGGGGATGCCACCCAAAGCATGGTGGCTGCTCTGCAGCGCTCGGCCAGAACCTCTGTGCCCATCCAAGTACTCCACCCGATCAACCTTACATCCTCCCCCCTGCCCAAGCCCCCCGACCTGCCCCACAGCCAGCCCTCAGCGCTGAGGTTGCTGCCCCTAGGGTGCTGCGAGGGGCCGCGTCCCATGGCCGGAGTGCGGCACCGCCAGCATCCCCTGCTTATAAACCCTGCCTCCCCCACGGAAACCCGGGGCGGTGGTGCTGGGGGAGCCTCCCTCTGCCCTCCGCGTCCCTCCTGCCTGATGTTGTCCCATGTTTGCTTTTCTGCCGAGCGCTGGGCTGCGAGGAGGAGGTCTGCCCTGTCTCTCCCCTCCCCCCGCATCACTGTGGGTGACTTCAGCCCCCCCACAGGGCTTTGGGGTCCCCTGGTCACCCTGTATCTCTGCGGATGATAGCAGGGACCCCCCACTTGGACACTACTGTGCCACCATCCCCGCTCCTCACCCCACATCTCCCCACGGCTCCGATCCCCACTCACCTCTCATTGCCCCGAACTGCCCGGATGAGAGCAGGGACGCAGTGGGGGCCTCACCACCCCGATCCCCGCAGCCGTCCCTTCACGTCCCCTCCCGCCGTGCTGCTGAGCATGGCCGGGGCACCCCGCTGTCCTTCCTCGTCCTGGCCAAAAGCCTTTGGGGTCCTTCAGAAGCAACCCCATTGGTTGGGGAGCACCCCCAGGGCCAGTTGCTCGCCCATGGCCTCTGCGGGATGGGGTGCGGGGAGCTCAGCCACGCTTGGCCGTCGTCCACCCAAGCGTGAGGCGCCGGGATATGAGCTGGAGAAGAAAGGCTGCTCCTGCGCCTGCCTCCTTCCCTCCGGCCCTAATGACTACCAAATGTCCCACAGAACGCCGCTGTGCCGGCCAAGGGGAGGGATGGGGTGGGGAGGAGGTTGGGGAGGTGGATGGGGATGCGCTCTGGGGGCTGTACCCAGTGGTACTGGGGAGTTCCGTGTAAGGGAACAGGGTCCTGGTGAATGGGGATGGGGTCCTGGTCTGGTGATGGGGTCCTTGTTGTGGCCATGGGGAGATGGGGTTTGGGGTCCTGGGGTGGGATTTGTCATGTCGTTTACAGGGTCCCGGTCTGGGGATGGGATTCTGGTGCAGTGGATTGGGGTGAATGGTTTGGAACTGGGGCCTGGACAAGGCCATAGGGAGATGAGGTTTGGGGTATGGGGTGCTGGAAACAGCACCCACATTTGGGTTGGGGTCCTGCTTTGAGCCCATGGTTCTGTGTGGGGCTGTGGGTGCTGTGGTTTGGTGCAGTGGTCCTGGATCAGAGGCTTGGGGTAAGGGGTCCCACACGGTTTGGGTACATTTGGGGTACCTCACCCCACCATGCTGGGGATCGCTGAGCCATCCCCAGCAGCTTTGGGAGGAGGGAACAAAAAGAATGGTGGGAGGAGAAACCCCTGCAGCAGGGGGGAGTGTGAGGGGCTTCCAAGACCCTGCCCCCCATGGATGCTTTCTGCAGGGCTGCTGCTGCCCTCTGGCGAGACCCTGCTGGAGGACCACCGTCCTCGCATGGCCACCACCCTCCCTGCATGGGCATGGGTGGGACATGGGGGCCACCAGCACCTGCACTCCTCCTGGCTCCAGCATGGCTTCTGGATGCCCCCATCCCACGTTTCAGGGTCTCAGCTTTTCTCCTGAAGCCACCCCCCCCAACATTTTTAGGTCTCTCTGCTGCTTCCTTCCTCCCAGGTTAGGGGAGAGGGGAACTTTTGAACACACCAAGCCCTATTGCTACCGCTTCCTAAAGCCCATGAGCTCCACGCGGTGCCATGGGGGTGTCCCCTGCCCAGCAGTGAACTCAGTCACAGGATGTGGTTTTCGGGACACACACCATTGCCACCCTAAAGCTAAAGGGGAAACTTGCCCAGTCCCTACACTGGGACCCCTCTGGCTCTGCCCCCAATGATGCCCACCCAACTTTGCCCCCAGATCTATGCACACAGGCGTCCATGCACTGTATGCTTGTGGGACGGAGAGCACAAATGCACCGAGGTGATTTAGAAAAGATTTTAATAAGAAAATAGAAGATAGGGCAGGCTGCAATGACCGGCCCCACATTAAAAACAGATAGAAGACAGAACAAATTTCAGTGTGTGGCCCCATTTCACACGCACCTGACCCCTTCCTGCTCCTCTCCCATGCCCTGTCCATCAGTGACTGTGCAGGTTGGGCTCCCATCACTGCCTCCCTCATTGGACAGGGTCAGGTCGGTGGCCCTGAGCATTTGTGTTGCTGGATTCCTCCCTTTCTTCTGCGGTCAGGCACTGGAATAGGAAGATGATGGGGTCACAGTCCCTGGAGGTAGTCAAGAAATGTGGAGATGTGGCACTTAGGAACATGGTGTGGATGGAGTGGGGTTGGACTTCGTGATCTTTGAGGTGTTCTCCAACCTTCGTGATTCTGGGATTCTAGAGGAAAGGAACGGTGTGGCTGAACCTTCAGAACCTATGGGTTTCAGGTAGTGGGCATCAATGGCATGGGACAGAGTCAGTGGGCACAGTAGGGATGGTTGGGGTTGGGCTTCGGGATCATTGACGTCTTCTCCAACCTTAATCTATATCAATGGCACAGGTTGGTGGAGCCTTCAAACCCTATGGGTTCGGGAGAAGGATACAAGTCTGGATATCAGTGGCATGGGACATGGTGAGTGGGCACAGTGGGGATGGGTTGGGCTTAGGGATCTTAGAAGTCTTCTTCATCCTGAAGGGTTCTCTGAGCAGGAGCAGGAGCAGTGCCACCCTGCAGCCCCTGAGCCCTACTCAGCATCACACCTTACACTCTTCATGACCTCCTCCATCCCCTGCTTGTACTCAGCCCTGTCCTCCCGCAGCCGTGCCAGCCATGGCAGGAGGGGCTCAGTGGGGCTGGGCGCTGCCTCTTCCTCGCAGGGGATGACCCTGAGGACCAGTGGGTGATGCAAGCTGAGCTGGTAGGGCCCGAGCACGGCGCTGCACACACATGTGGCCCTAAGGGCAGCCAGGATGAGCGACAGACTGTCAGCCCAGTGTGTGCCCGCGCTCTGGGCCAGCCTCTGCAGGCTGGTGGCGACGGCTGCCACCTGGTAGACCGATGGGTGCTGCCTGTCCACGTCCATCTGCAGCCCCATCTGCACCGCATGCTGCAGGATGCACTCACTCAGCTCCACGGTGACACGGCACGGCGTCCCCAGCCGCTGCTCCACATGCTCCTGCAGCAGCACGGCCATCTCCTCGGCGTCGCCTTTCCGCATCGGGAAGGCATCCACCCAACCTGAGAACTCATCCAGCAGCACCAGCAGGGAGGAGAAGCCCTCCAAGGAGACAGGCAGCTCCTTGATGTGAGCCAGCTGCAGCCACGACCACGGCCCCTCCGTCCGCTGGGGCAGCGGGGGGCTCCTGGTGCAGCGGCAGTGCTGCACCCACTGGGCCACCTGCTTGCGGTCCCCTTCCCAGCGTGCCACCTTCCTGACCCTGCTCAGCATCTTCATCACGTCTGCATGCCCCTTATGGCTGAGGGCCACGATCTCCTGCCTCTCATACTTGGATGGCTCCCACCGCTGCTGGCCATGAGCGTCCACCACCCACCCTGGGATTCTCTGCGCTCTCTCCACTGCTTTCTGGCTCCACACCAGCTCTTCCTCATCCCTGCAGTGCCTAATGTGCAGCACCCATGGGTTGGCATACACCCACTGCAGGATGCTCCACCACAACTGCTCGTTGCCCGTCCTCCCATCCTCGCTGCACCCATTCCCCAGCCCTTGTGCCACACTCTGGGCACTGACGTAGATATAAAGGGGTTTGGAGCCCTGGTGCTTCTGGAGCAGCACCCTGATGGCCTCCAGCTCTGCATCCACCACCGAGCTGCCCTGTGCCAGCCCCAGCAGCCAGCGCTCCTCCAGGTTGGTGGCAGCAAAGCCGAGGGCTCCTGCATAGGTCCTGCTCCCCGCCGTGAACCACACGTTGCTGAGGGGCACGGAGCATGGGAGCTGTCGTAGGGGACGTGCGAGGTACACCGGTAAGCCCAAGAGCTGTGGGGCTCTGGGGCTCTGGGGCTCTGGGGGGTTTTCCCCCCCGCTGACCAGCAGCAAGTTCCACTGCTTCTTGCAGGGGGTCGGCCAGCAGAAGTTCTCGGTGTCACCCCAAAGGAGGTACTTCCAAGGGGAACTTGGCATTTGAACAACGACAGGAGCCGGCCCTATGAGATCCTGGAACGCATGCACCGCGCTGACCACGGCCACGCAGTCCTTCTCCTCGGGCGAGAAGAGCACCTGGTGCTTCTTCAGCACGTGGGAACTGAACCTGACGGGGACCATCTGCCCCTTCTCATCCTCCTGCAGCAGAGCAGCCCTCATCGCCTCGTTGCCCACCGTCGCCCTGACAATAAAGGGCTGCGACTGATCCAGGAATCGCAGTGCCGGCGCCTTTTGGATGGCTTGCACCAACCTCCACAGCACCTGCTGCTGCGTCTGGCCCCAGTGCCACTCCTCACCCAGCAGCTTCTGCAGGGGCCGTTCCAGCTCGGCGTAGCCGTCCACGTGGTCCCGACACGAGTTCAGCTTCCCCAGCAGCGAGCGGAGGCTCTGCCGGTCCGACGGTGGACACATGTTTGCAATGTCATCCTTTTTTCTCGCCTGCAGCTCCCAGCCCCGCGCTGACAGCCTCATCCCCAGGTAGTCCACCTCGGGCTTCAGCAGCTGCGCCTTCCGCAGCTTGACTTTAAAACCGGTGGCTTCAATGAGCTTCAGGACCCTCTTCGTGAGGGATTCGGTCAGCTCGAGGGTCTTCCCGGCGATGATTATATCATCTTCGTAAGAAAACACCCAACCTCTGTCCTCCGGGGGCAGCTGGGCCAGCATGCGGGCCACGCGGCGGTGCACGATGCTGCTGGTGTAGCGGAAGTACGGCGGCAGGCGGGTGAACAGGTACTGCTGCCCTTGGAAGGTGAAGGCAAACCTGGGCCTGGAGGCGGCCGTCAGCGGGATGGCGAAGGAGCAGCATGACAGATCGAGGGTGGAGAAATAGCGGCTGCGAGGGCTGAGCGACTCCGCCACCTTCCTCCTGTCCAGGGACACCGTCGGCTGCCACGAGGTGACGCGGTTGATGGCCTTGAAGTCGAGAGTCAGCCTCCACGTCTTCCTGCCCCCGCTGTCCTTGGAGAAGAGGATCAGCGGGCTGTTGGAGGGCGAGCTGCCCCGCACCACGATGCGGTCCTTCAGCATCTGCTTCAGCAGTGAGGCCACCACTTCCTTCAGGTCCTGGGGGAATGTATTCTCCTCTTGGAACGGCACCGGCCCTCCGCTCACATCCTCCTCTTCGGCCACCAGCCCGCAGTCCAAGTCATACTTAGCCCAAACCTTTGGGAACTCCTTCACCAATGGATTCTCGCGCTCATACCGGAGCTCCATGACCCCACGGATGTGCTTCAGGAGCCAACAGAAAGAGGTTGAAAGCCTCTGGGTCCGAGTCTAGAAGAGGGAGGGTGAGGAAGGGGGAGGATGAGGAAGGTGGTGCTTCCTCCCACAGGTCACCCGACGTCCCCTCCTCCCGCTGCTGGCACTGAGGTCTGTGGAAGAAGAGCAGAGCTGCTGTGAGAGCAGAACTGATAGCAAAGCCCTCCCCCCGTGTTAACCTTGAGCACGGAACACAGCACAAAGAAACTGGAACATGAAGCACAGCTGCTGCACCCCCATGCACAGCATCCCACGCATTCCTACGCACGAGCGTCCCATTTATGGCCCTGCACCCCTCCAAACCCCCGTGCACAAGTGACACATTCACCTCCATGCATCCCCAGGCAAGAGTGGTCCACAAGTGGCCCTGCAGCCATATGCACCCCATGCATCCCCACATACGTGTCCTATACGTAGACCTGCACCCCCACACATCCCTATGCACACCAATGCACAAGTGCCCCACACACCCCATGCACGACTGTCTCACCTGTGACTCTGCACCCCCCACGCACCCCCATGAACAAGTGTCCTATACACCTCGTGAACCCCTGTGCACCCCTATACACAGTCTACACAAGTGTCCCGTACATCCCTTGCACTCCCATGCACCCCTATGTATAAGCACCCCAAACACCCTGTGCACCCCTATGCATGAATGTCCCACTCGCAGCCCGGCACCCCACATCCATCCCCATGCACGTGTGTCCCAT